>JACEVL010000384.1:0-75000 GCA_020284085.1 Aporrectodea caliginosa | reverse complement strand
GTTCGGCGTAATATTTGGCGAAGGAACTTCCGGACGTGTTGTAGTTTGAAACCTTGTTTATCCCGTAATGTCTTCAATGCCTAACTTGAACTATTCAACTCTTATAGAAAAAGCTGTCCCGCCGAGTGCCCTAATCTGTACATTGATGGTGTTCCTATTACTCAAGTTGAATCAACTAAATGGGGTAAAACCGAATCATGCAAACTAGCTCAATGGTTTGCAGAAACAATTAATGCGTTCCAGTTTCATTGTCCCGATGAATTGAAAGACGTTAATTGAATATGGAGAGTTCCCGGCTGGGTTATTAAATTAGGTTAGCATTTGTATCTGTGAACTGTTTTCAACACTCCTGTAAATTATTATATTACAAATTAACTATTCATGCTGTTAGTAATATTTGCCACAGCTGCGTATTTATTTAGAAAAGATACACTTATTTAGTAAATCACAGTGTTGAAGCTGATAAACATGAAAGAAGTCGCCATAAGCACGTGTTTATATAATGGAACAATTTGAATTCTGGAAAACTGTTGGCATCTATTTTTAGCGCCGAAAAGACGTAATAACGAAGTCATAATACTAATAACAACTGTTTTAGTTTATTTCAGGGTCACCTGAGTAGACGATCATAGAGCCCGACGATGCCTCTCCTGGAAGCTTTGTATCTGTGGACGAAGAGCGCAGGTGTCGTGTTCTGTGTCCTTGCTATCTTCACCCACCCTTCGACAATTAATACTCCTGATGGGTTCGTATTTTTTTCTCACTATCTTTCAAGCATAATCTCCAATTTGATAGTATACAGAGTGTACCCTTCAAGATGCTGCAACAGCAGACCCTTAGCCAGCCACCCGTCCACCCGTCTTTTGGATGGGTGGAAATGATTTTGGACTGGCATAAATTGTTAAATGATGTCTGTCTATTTGGGCAGATTATAATCCAGACAGCAGTCTCCAATTTCATCTCCAATTTGATAGTATACAGAGTGTATGTACCCTTCAAGATGCTGCAACAGCAGACCCTTAGCCAGCCACCCGTCCACCCCTCTTTTGGATGGGTGGAAATGATTTTGGACGGGCATAAATTGTTAAATGATGTCTGTCTATTTGGGCAGATTATAATCCAGACAGCAGTCACAGTTCAATTAACCTAGGTCCTAGGCCTACTGCTCCAATTTCTCTGTCTCCAAGGGCCATTTAATTACATTGGAAAACTGCAGAAGGGTTAAGTCTTTGATGTAATTGGAAACTGTTACAATAGGCTATTCAGTTGGGTTGTTAAGGCCCTTCGTTTTCACAGCCTGTCACAGTTGTCATTCAATGAAACCTACAGTGGCGGCGCCAGGATTTCCGGTTTGGGGGGCTGTAGCCCTAAGCCCTTCCTTTTCTCCCCTCCCTCTTTTTCCCTTCCTGTACCTCCATCCAGAGGCGCAACCACGGTCCAGAAGTTGGGGACCTACTAGAATGTATGAGGGGGGATTGCGAGCGCCGGCGCGAAGCTGCGATTGCGAAGGCAAGAAGCCCCTAACGACTAGGGGTATGGGGAGCGTCGTAAGCTCCCCCATCGGGTCTGGGGCGGAGCCCCAGAAGCCGACGCAATTTTGAGCATTTCATGCCAAATGCAGTACATTTTGGGCTCTAATTTACCTCAAATTTTTCACCGATGATTTCGATATAAAAGTACCTAAACCATCTAGATATGTGAAAAATATGACTTTATTATATGAATAAACTGAGATTTTAAGTTTTAGAAGAATACCACTCGCAGTCTCAGAAGTAAAAATTGAAATGTCCTCCTAGGCTTCTACCGCGAGCCTTAGTCGAATTTTAAAGCGTGATAAGTAGGCTACAGGTTTAGAGTGAAATTATACAGCAACATCCTGCACTGAATTCTTATAGACTCAGTTGAGTTTAGCGGCTTTAGCCTTACTCTGTATTCTATCGGCCAGGTCCAGCGATTTGTTAGGGGACGGACCCACTAGAACGTTCGAGTGGGGGAAATTGCGAGTGCGGAAGGTGCATGCACAGCCGCGATTGCGGAAAGCAAGAAGCCCCTAACGACTATAGGGATACGGGGGAGCGTCGTAAGCTCCGCCAACGCAATTTTGAGCATTTAATACCAAATGGAGTGCATTTTGGGCTCTTGTTTACCTCAAAATTTTCAAAAGTTGGGGGCCGTCCCAGCCTGCCCGAAAGTTGGGGGGTCCCATAGGGTGGTTGCGCCTATGCCTCCATCCCTTCCCTCTTCTATACCCGACACAAAACCTGCAGACAATGAAATCAATATACTGTACAGAAGTTTGAGTTCTGTCACAAGAAAATCAGAAGATGTTCCCAAATTACTTCTTTCATAGACCCTTACAGCTGTTACTGGGCATTGATTTGAAACAGGTTCTTGCAAGTTTTACTATTCTCCACTTAGATTGATTGAAAACTATACAATAAACACGTTAAATCCTAATGTTTATTTCCTTGTAAAGCACAAATTTAATGTACATAAGCGACATAAAATCCCTAACAAGTTATTACAGCATTTTGCTACAGGAAAACTTTCTGGTGAAACTTTTTGCATGCTTTTATATGCCAAATACAAAAAAACTTAGCTTTTGTGACAATGTCCAATAGAACCCCCCTGAAATTGTTTCCTGTCCATAATCATATTACTGTGGAAGATTGAGTTGTTACTTGTTCCTGTTTAAAACTAAGCGGTAGTCATTTTTCTAATATGTGGATGCCCGCGTAAATTCAGTTTTGAAATTGTAGATGTTTTACATGTGAAGGTCTGATCACGTTGCCTTTAACAGGTGTATTGTGTAACATAAATTCTTGTTATGTACTGAATGAAATGTCATTCAATATAATGCAAGTATCCAAGTATAACAGCCAAAGAGAAAGCTCGATCAAAGACATAGGACAGCTTGTATACTTACTGGTAGTTTTCTTTATCTGCATTTAAAGTCTGCGGATTTGCAAGCTGTCAGAAATTCTGTTATGTGTTGCAGCAAGCTTATCAAACCGTATGATGCTTGTGAACTCCAATTCATCAAGATTTACGAAGGAGTTGCCAGGAATGATGGCAATTTCGAAGTCCGCCTGAGATGTCATGTAATGGCGTTCCTCTACAAGTCGAAACTCTTCTTCAGGAACTATACTTATGGTAAATTCGTTGATTAGCTCATAAAAGAATTGTAAGAATCGCTACATGAATGGATCCTGGTCTTGTAGTAGATTTTAAGTTAATAAGCCAGTAGATCTGCTCCAACTTGAATGAGGAGATAGAGCCAAACCTTCAAATGCCACCAATCAAATAAGCAACAGGATTTATACTGACTAACTATAATGCCCATGTGTTCATTGAAGGTGTTTTTTGGTCTTATATACTTTGTAAGATTTTGCCAGATCTGTATATTCCAAGAATTTGAATTATCTTAATTGCTAAACAATTTAAACTATGTTTTGAAAAAAATCCATTATGCTCTTTCAAAGATAACTAACTCCTTGTAGGTAGTTTTATGCTATTTGTATTTGTGCTTTGTAGATGTTTGCATGACAGTGGTTATCTGCTTGGCAATAGGTGAGTCATTTTCCTGGAATGTATGTCATCTGCTGTGTAGTTTAAAACCTTTTCAGTTATCATCTTAACCATAATTCTGCGAGTTTGTCCCATAACGGAAAACTGACGATCAGAAATTTGTACCAAAGTTTTCCTGTAAATTTATAGATCAGTGCAACTTTCAGCTCACAATGTTGTTTTGATTTAGAGATATGGACATTTAAGTTGACGTATGCAGTGAAAAATAACACCTACCATTTCTATCGATGAACTCGGCTTTCTGTGAGAAGCCAGAGCCATTTATCCGACGGTGGGCTAAATATGCAAATCAACAAAACCTGGGCAAAGCCGGGTGCAAAACACTTGTATATCATATATTTTATAGAAGACTCTTCATGTTGAGAAAATTTGTTTGTTGATTATAAAAACCTTGTGAATTTAATTATTGTCCTTGAGTTGATATTTAATTATTTTTGCTTTGTCATTTTAAACTCGTGAAGGGTAAACAGTAACAGCTAGCAACAATTTTTCAGGTATGGTGCTGTATGTGAATACACGCGTGCCGAGTAACCAAGTCGCTGTGGTAATGAAGTTTTATTCATTATTAAGAAGACAGTTCAATTTTATGACATAAATAAAATTCTTTATTTTAGTCTGTAAATAACAGTGATTGGGTCTTGAGACCATATATGGTCTTGGTGTCGTGACAGTCTTAAGGTCAGAAAATGTGGGCATTTTATTGGCTTGAACCATTTGGTCTTAAATCCCTTTAATAAAATGTAAATGTACATGTTTTTGTGTAGCAATGGCATGTTTGATGTTTGAATGAATTGATCGGGTGAGATCCTTCACCACCGCTGCCCATATGAATGGGTGTCACGTCATTTAAGGTCCCTGTGTACGGACCGTGATAGGACGACCATATGTCCTCGACCCTGTTCATTTTCCAGTGAATTGATCGTGTGAGATCCTTCACCACCGCTGTATGTTTGAATGGGTGCCACACCATTTAAGGTCACTCGGTATGGTCTGCTAGATCAACCGTATGGCCTCGGTCCTGTTCATTTTTCAATGAATTGATCGAGTAATATATTTCACCACCGCTGTCCGTTTGAATGGGTGCCACGTCATTTCAAGTACACGTATATGAACAGTGTCTTTAGCTGTACTTCAATGGCTGTCAATGCATGTAGGTCCATGTTTCCTCTGCTTTCAGGCTGTTCCACTGGCACTGACTTTGCCACCGATTCAGGCTTCCGTATCAGATTCATCTGCAGACGATACTTCTGTTTATTTTGACTGGTAATTTTTTAAGTGATTCAGATCATCACACCATCATTTTCTCTGTCATCATTAATACTGTTTTTAAATGCAAATATGTGATACAGCACCAAAACATCTGGAGCTGGACTTAATTTGACTTTTAAAAGGTTTTTCTCTGTGAGTCATTGCTTATTTTGCCTTTAGAAGTTAGAATATGTTGTGAAATTTTTATATACGGTAGGTTAATCGCCTTAGAAGCTGATGGTTCTCAAACACTATATGGTCCAATTAAAATTGGGTCAGTTTTTATGATGAAAAGTGTTCAGTTCAGTTATCATTCAGTGCACACAGAACATCAAATAAAAATATTTCCTATCTCAGTGTCTTGCTGTTCAACCAGAGCAAGAGTTTCAGCTCCTGTGACAGACAGTGTAGTTATGAAGTGTTAGTGACTTGTCTTACTTTACCTTGGCATAGGTGATACCTTGGCATGAGAACAGGTGGCCAGTTCTCTCCCACACCATCTTATCTTTCACCCACAGTGTATAATCGATGTACTCATTTTATAGCCAAGTTTGATGGGGACAGCAGAACATCCGAAACATCTATATTTGTCCCCTGTGGAGCTTTTATCCCCGACCTCTGGATTGAATGTAGAAAGTAAATCAAGATGTAGTGGTTTCTGAGTGAAGTGAATGAATTTCTTCTAGAAATTAAGAAGCCTAGATGAACATCTAAATTTACGAGTACCTGGTGTGTTTTTTGCTATAGTGACAATGATGAGGATGAGTGGTTTTCCACTGCTGAACAGCAAGACACAAACGACGAGGCGCCAATAGGATGGAGAGACACAGCCGAGGATATGAGAGGTGGCCTCGATGTGGAAACTCCACCCATTATTTCTAAGTAAGTCCTCACTTTAATTAGACATGATTTACTCAGTTCTGAAAGTAGAACCGATTATACTAATTAAATAATAATTAGCTGAAAGTAATGTTGGCACAGAGAGAGAATGACACAGAGGCAGACAGAGACAGAGAGAAAGAACGAAAAATGCTGAGAAATGGAGAGACCAAGAGAGACAGACAGACAAAGACAGAGAAACAAAGGGAGAGAAAAACAAAAAACAGAGTCGCAGACAGACAGACAGAGAGAGAAGGCAGGGAGGGAAGGAATCATTAGAGAACCATTTTTAACAAGGAGAATGGACAGTTTGTGTAACTAGCTTGAGTATGATTTCTATTCTAAACTCTAAGAGCAGTAAGCAATGGAAACTGTAGTTGAAGTAAGTATGATGACATGAGATCTGATGTTCTGGAAAATTCTGTTCTTGGCGGACGAGCTTTATCAGTTGCCGGACCTAAATTGTGGAACTATCTTCCTGTTTCCAGGCTACACCCAAAATTCACTTATTTCCATTGGCTTGCCCCATAGACACAGTCTTGCACCATAGGCTGTGTCTCTACTTCAGTGGGATGACTTTCAAGGTATTAAACTGTCTTGAACTCACAGATTTTGACCTGGTATGGACAAAACAACCTGGCTATTGCGGGCTTGATTTGATATAGATCTGGTGAATAAGCTGGTCTCCGTGATGCGGCTTTTGTGTGGCGCTGAGAAATTTTGAAGATTCGTATTACATTTGTGCATTAGACAGAAACGCGCTATAAAAGTTGCTAATTGCAAGTAAAATCAACTTTTTGAGTTTATAGGCCATGTTAGCTCAGACCTTTGCAATACATGTTTTAGACTGGATAATAAGAAAATTCAATAAGACGGATGCTGTGATTAGTTTTCATTGCACTTTTTTGCTTTAACACCAACGACACATAAACTTAATTTGGAAGATTTGGAAATGTGAAAAGGAGTTGAATGGCGATAACATTTCATACTTGCAGACCACCGTCTAACGTCCACATTGGAACAGAGGTTGCCAAAAGGTCAGAGCTGTTTGCCAAGAAGCAGGAACCGCCCAGCAGAAACCCGGATGTGGGAGTCGCGGTCCAACCATTGGCCACAAGGAATCCCAGCAGAAACTCGGATGTGGGAGTCATGGACCAGCCATTGGCCAAAAAGAATATCAGCAGAAACTCGGATGTGGGAGTCATGGACCAGCCATTGGCCAAAAAGAATATCAGCAGAAACTCGGATGTGGGAGTCATGGACCAGCCATTGGCCAAAAAGAATATCAGCAGAAACTCGGATGTGGGAGTTGCAGACCAACCATTGTCCACAAAGAATGTCGACAATCGACCAGGCACTCAAATTAGCAAGGTACGGACTGCTTTCCGTTGTAACAGATGTAAAGTGACACGGTGACTGAGTGGCTAACATATTTGATTTTGACTTGCAAGCTGGGTGTTCGACTTCCCAGCTTGTTATGCGATTTTGACGTAGATCGCATTGTTGAACTGTGCTTAACTTTAAAAATAATCATTTTTGATGTCCATGCTTTGTTAAATCCAATCTGTACCCATGTGCCAACATTTTGACATCCTATTTACTGTTGACATATCTTCTCATTTGATTTTGCATTGCAATCCTGATAGGTATCCAAAAGGTTATAATATCTGGTACGAATGTCTACCATGTTCTGTCCTCTATTTTGCAATCCAAATTTGTCCGTCATAGATGGAATCTGCCTTAGCGGCTTCTCTTCCTCCTCTTTCTGGTTTCTTGGCAACCGGCTCTCCACTTGGTAAGTAAGTAAGTTTATTCTTTATTGACTACTATAGCTACATAAGTATGTAAGCATATATATCTGCAGGTGGAGAGTGTCATTGAGGAGAAACAGAATCGCGCTCGCAGTCGGACAGCCTTTAGTATCTTAGCCCCGCAGGCCATGGTATAATAACTAAACGTCAAACAATGGCATTGAGCAATTGCAAGAGAGAGAGACTCGTTTATTGTCCCTACACAGTAACTGTCTCAGGTGAGACTTGAATCCTTATTCTGCATTACAAGCATAGCACTCTAAACAATCAACTACTGTGCCCACAAAATCATGGTTATGTCCCTGACCTTGCACATGTACAGGTGTATTTTTCTCTAAAGATTCCATGTCTATTTGTGTTAAGGATCTATGGCTCTCTGACAGATTGGCTACAGTCTGAAACTATGACTGCAATTGATATTTTATGTACAGCAAAAAAGATATTGAGTTTAGCTTGGTCAGATTCTCAAGTATATATTTAATAGGAAATTTAGATTGTGAATTTCAGTTTCTCTCAACTTGTAGCCAGTGCCATCACGGAAGGCCAGCATCATAAAAGACCAGAAGACAAAAGCTGGAGCTGTTAGGCAAGAAGAAAGCCGCGATAAATATGAAGGCACAGGGGCTAGGCCGAAACTTCAGAGACAAAGCGAAAGCCCTAGTAAAACCAAAGTTGTTGTGCCCAAACCTCAGAGTCGTAGGCAGGAAGTCAGTGGTTCCATTGAGCGTCGTTTCACCTCTTCCGACAACAACAAGGATCTCGTCGCAGAACTGAGAGAGATGTCGTTTCACACTCACCAAACGTCTTCTGGTAACACTCTTACTTACTTACTTATAATGCAAGGTGGATAATGGAAACAGAACAGTTTGTGATAGAAAAAGAGACTTAGAAGATAATTTAAACTATTTTTCCTTTGGAGATGTAGTATTGCTCCTTATTTTCTGCCAGAATAAATTTGTCTCTCCTTTGAAGATGTAGTATGTTTAATATTCTCTATTGAACATGTCACAACAAAATTGAATGTAATATTTCTTATACGTAATGGAACATAGAAATCTAGCAATTGCTGAATGGTGTTTATAATAATTCTTATAAAATAATTGACGCATGGATTATGTTATTTATTTTTATTGCTGAATACTGTTACATATGTTTTCATGTATCTGGATACTTAGTATGGCGCCTTCTAAGTACATGGTACTTGGTACAAGTAGTACAAAGCACTGCCTATTGTAGCGTGTTATACAGCTCAGAGAACTAGAAAAGTCCCTGCTGATGGGCACTCGCAAGCACGAAGAACTCAACCAAAAGATGTAATTGTAATTGAACATTTATAAAGCACCACTTATACAATGCAATACAACTGCATTTGATGCAATATACAAGTACAACTGTATTTGATATTGCCATCCTTCCAAAGTTCAGAAGTGCACACAACCAAATGACACAACATCGATGGTGCACAGCAATTGTGAGTGGATGACTTTCTCAGGGTCTTTACACATTGACTGCCTGAGTGGAGTCAAACTAATCAGAGTGTATGTAGACTTGATGTCTGTACGTAATTATACAGGGCATAGGGCATTATATAAGAACTTCACAAAGGTGCAGTTTAAATATATTGTTAGTGAACATTTTTCTCGTGGCTGTAGGGATGACATCGCAGATCTGTCCGACGCCAAGAAACTCCTGCAGGAGGCGGTTGTTCTGCCACTTCTCATGCCTGATTTCTTCAAGGGCATCAGACGTCCTTGGAAGGTCAGATGATTCATCTGTCACAATCCATCAAATACATTAAACCTATTACAGCAGTTTTCAAGCGGTGGTACATGTACTACTAGTGGTACGTCAGGTGTTGCTAAGTGTGATGCGAAAATTTAAAAAAAACTTCAAATTTTCTATGAGTTTATGCCCAAATATTAAACCAGATATTGTAAATCTGTGTGTGCGTGTCAAAACAAGCCCACATCTCATATTAACACTGTAACAGTGATTTATTTTTCCTTTTTGTTGATATGATTACATTCATAAAATTATATATATATTAATTTCTAAATTTGTCTACCTATGACTCTAATACCCACCCCAGACCCTTCAAGAGAACTTATGATAAATGTTCCCCTTAATAATTAATAGCAAGGGGACTTCACGTTCACCTGTTGTTTTTGATCTGACCTTTGCTGGTGATACACCAATATTCAAGTTTTTTAAACCTAGTGGTACAATAAAAATAAAGTTTGAAACCGCTGACCTACTGTATTTTACAGGACCAGTCTTGTATGTGCTGTTATCTATTTCAGAATGTGTTCTGCACTGTTTAAGAATCTTTATTTGAAAGGACTGTCGATTGATGCCTTGTGCTAACGATAATGATGTTATGAAAGTCGTTTTTGTCTAGTTACATTTACGTCTTTGATCTGACATTTGCTGATTTTTTACCTGGTGTTCGAAGAAATTGGCTGTTGGAAGTATACCCCGCAGCCGATCGAGTCGATCGATCGAGTCGATCATAAACTCGGCCAAGTCGAGTCGATCGAAAAATCGTCGACTCGATCGACTCGCCGATTGAGTCGATCGTAAACCCGGCCAAGTCGAGTCGATCGTTGTTTGCTCGACTCGACTCTGAAATATTTTACTTACTATTTCTTCACAAAATGACAGACCTTGTGATATAAGCTTAATGACGTAATTCTGTGTAAAAACACAGCTACCGTATGAACCTAATATGAAGTTCACTGCAAATAATGAACCTCTTGGCGCTTTCTTATTAGTGGAAGTTATAGAGATACTTTATTTCAGTTTAACTATAATATATAGATATTACACGTCCTCTACTGCCGTCTTATTTGTTGAGCTGGTACCAATTTATGTACCGTACCGTAGGAGATACCATTTTAGCCTAGCTGATCAAGTCGACAGATTTAGCGAGGCTTAATCCTTACAAGTCAACCACAGGCAGACACGATGTCATTATAATACCTGAACTGTTACTTACATGTTCCGTTACAGTTGATGCTTTGTACATTATACACCAGAGCTCTATAGAAGTTATAACTGCAGTTACAGTTGTTAATAGAACTGTTTTAACCATTGACAGTTTGAGGAAGAGCGTGCAATTGAAATACATGAGTAATTTAGATACTGGATTAAAAGAATACAACAGTCGTCAGCAATTTTGGCCAAGAGACAGTCCAAGTCGACGAAGTCGATCGTCGTCCGAGCCAAGTCGATCAAGTCGTCGAAAGGTCGGCGAGTCGACGAAGTCGATCGAGTCGATCGTCGGCTGAGCCAAATCGATCGTATACACTCGACTCGATCGACTGCGGGGTATAGTTGGAAGCAAATAGAGAATGAGTTTCCAGGACAGCCTGTGACCTTGCAAACTTCATGGCCCCTACATGCATGACTGTGTGACCTTTATGACCTTGAGATCTTCATGACCTTGCAACCATCATGGCCTTGTGATTCATGACCATGCTTCCTTTATGATCTAGTGACCTTCATGACCATGGGACCTTCATGGCCATGCTACCTTCATGACCATGCCACCTTCACAATCATGCGAACTTCATCACCATGCGACCTTCATGGCCATGCTACCTTCATGACCATCATGACTGTGCGACCTTTATGACTTTGTGATCTTCTTGACCTTGCAACCTTGATGACCTTATGACCTTCATGGTCATGCTACCTTCATGACTGTGCGACCTTCATGACCATGCAACCCTCATGACCTTGCAACCTTTACCATCGAATCGTGGCTAAATCTGTTAACAGATCATGACCAACGACTGTTGTTTGACTTCCAAACCACGAATTGAAGTGTTGCATATTACATGTATAAAGCTTGTGCTGCTGTAGAAATCTTCAGATTTGTTAGATTCTAATGATGCTTCATATATGGTTAAAGTGTAGTTTCAAAATGTATAGGGTGTTCTGATGGTTGGACCCTCTGGTACCGGAAAAACTATGTTAGCGAAGGCGGTTGCAACTGAATGTGGAACGACGTTTTTCAACCTCTCACCTGCTGGACTTACATCAAAGTACTATGGAGAGTCTGAGAAGTTGATACGCCTTCTGTTTGAGATGGTAAGTCTCTCTGACATTTGGAAACTTTAATATGGGATGCAGTTACTGGTGATGATCTTTAAGCATCACACGAATTTTACCATAAGGGCAGATCGAATAATGGCTTTAAATGAAGCTGCTAACTACTTTTTGTGAATACCATGTTTTACTAGCAGTGTAATTTTTAAATGTTTTGTCAGAGTGTATATTAAAATTGGTGTCTGGGCTTTTTAAAATTTAATTTTATGCAGACCATTGTGCTGTTTGGTGGTGTATTGTGAACCACAGTGGTCTGTGTGTAATTGCCTTTCCCGAGAGCTGCAGCTTGAGCACCTTGGTTTGTCCCTTCCACAGTCTCGCAAGTGCCTGAAGTCTGTGTTACTTGACAGTAATTCCTCTGGTTCAGGTCAGGATTGCCACTGATGAGTTTTCTTGGACGTGGTGCTTTATAAAATTTAATGTCAGATTACAATTACAATGTGTTTACATATGGTAGTGTTTTGGGTCTGTATTCCAGCGATAGTGGGTTTGAACCTGCTTGTTAAATTCCTTGTGGACAAATTGGTACCGGAAAAACTTGTCCAATGTCGCAGACTTAGATTTAATAATTTAGATTTAATAGCCTTGTGTGCCTGATATGTGTAAACGATAGTTTAAAAATTATGTCATTATGAGTAGCATAATGAGTAATGTGAGGCCTCAAAACCAACTGCAGGTTTATTTAATTTCAGGCACATTTTTACGCCCCGAGCACCATCTTCTTGGACGAAATTGATTCCATCTGTTCACGACGTGGTGCTGCGAATGAGCAAGAAGTGAGCAGAAGAGTCAAAACGGAGCTTCTCATTCAGATGGATGGTACTACAATCGATTTGTTAAATGTATTTTAAATGCATTTTGAGTCTGATCTTCAAATGTTTGGAGATTTCTGCTCCATTTGCACCCCCTTAACAAACTCGGCTAAACGAGAGATTACACTGACCATACCAAACATGCGTCATTAGAGAAGAAGAGTTGCCCTTGACACTTTAGCGATGAGAGTGTACTAAGTCTAGAAGTGACTGGGAAACCAATGCAGCTCGTCATTAAAGAGTTAAGCTGACCTTGAGACGCAGCCATAAGTATGAAGTGTTATAGACTTCATTTTTTTTAGCCTCACCATATGAGGGCATGTGGCCCGTCCTTGATGTGTGTAATCTTCCCACCGACAGTGTACGGCCACTTTACTCATTATAGCCGAGTGGGCTAGAGGACGCTGGTGGAGTCGGAATCTCTAAAGAAATTTCTCTCCTAGTAGAGTAACACAGGGAGGAGATCCGGTCGACGTATCCTTGGATCGTAGACTCGGAACCGACCTGGGCTGATGAATCAAAGTCCTCCGTGCCCACCTTCATGTGGTGCAGACTGTTAGTATCCTCCCAATTTTGGTAGGAGAACGAACGGGCACGGCAGGCAAAACCAGGGGAAGGCAATGGCAAACCACCCCTGTTAATATGCCAAGAAAACCGTATGGATCAAGTAAATTCAAATAACAAAGAAGTAGTCGCAGATGGTGAGCCTCCCAGGCCGGAGTGCGACTCAATAGCTACTGGGAAAGAGCAAGATGGGGAGTGTAAAGCAATCTGGTCTAATGAAGCAACAGGAATAAAGCCGAAAGGAAGTCCTGCGGTGGATCGTACTAGAGAGCAAAGACTCAACCTGAGCTGCAAAAAGAGGATGAAGATAGGTACATGGAATGTACGTAGTATGTATAGCAAAGTTGAGGTTCTTTGGACATATCATGCGGTCAGACGGACTGGAAAAGGAAATGATGTTAGCATATGGAGAGGGAAGGAGAAAACAAGGACGACCAAGGATAAAGTGGATGGACGAGATACATGAAATAACTAGAATGAATTTGACAGAACTGAGAGATGCGACGGCGGACAGAAGAAAATGGAGGAACTTGATCATGACGGTCGCCAGGGTTCAACGAACTGACAGCACAAGGTAACAAGGTAACAAGGTAAGTGGGGGATTTGAACCCCTTGGTTGAAAGTCGAGCATGCTAACCACTAGACCGTTGCACTTCCGCATTATCCGTCATTAGATTTTATTAGATGTGATGTGGTGTGATTGCCTCAGGTATAACTGGTGCCACCGGACAAGACGAGGATCCCACGAAGATCGTCACGGTTCTGGCCGCGACGAACCTTCCGTGGGACATCGACGAAGCTTTGAGAAGACGACTGGAGAAGCGGATCTATATACCGCTTCCAAATGGTTAGTTGAACTTTGCATGTTTCCGAACGTCTTTGCAATTTTTATTATAGTGAAACCTTGGTAGAGATTTTCGAGCCTCTTTCAATACCAACACTGCACAGAGACTTGAACGCTATGACCTCTTCAACATACAATTGCTGAGCACAATCAGCGTGATCATTTGCCGCAAGGCCTACGAGTAGGCTATATGTATTGAAAGTTGATTATGTAATTCCCAGTAGGACTAGAGTGTGGAAGTGCAATTGGTATAATAAAGAATGTACTTACTTACTTACTTACAAAGGCCTTTTGCAGCCTACGATTTAGAAGCGTCCCATATAAAGGCACAAGTCACACGTGTGAGAAAATTGCACTGCATTCTTACCACAGTAGGCCATAAAATGTCTACAACGGTAGTCATACGCCTTTTGTGGCCTACTGCCTGAAGACAAATTCTTTGGTTTTTGGTAATTTTATTGCATCTAATATAGACTGAATATTTTAAAGCTGAAACCGTTTTGGTTGTTTCAGCATATTTTGTCGTAACTTCACTGCTTTGCAATTATGATTTGCAGCTGTTGTGTATATTTTTTAAAGCCCTTGGCTGCATGGTACTTTGATATGATGGTAGGGTCTCTTATGATTGTCAATGGACATAATTGCACTTTGTACAAAATGTGACTTTCTTTGCAGCTGAAGGTAGACGCAAGCTGCTCGATATGAACCTTAAGGAAGTGCAGCTGTCCGGTGATGTTAAGTTGGATTTGATCGCTGAGCTGTTAGCTGGTTATTCTGGCGCCGACATCACAAACTTTTGCAGGTAAACGGGCTTATGTATGTGCTTATATGTTGGATGTGATACACGAATATGGGAGATGGTTTAGTAGTCCATTTGATTAGAGCTCTTGCCCATTGGTTAAATTCAGCTGGATTTGAGATCCACCACCTGAAAGAGTAGACCTGTCACCTAAATGTGTTTCTGTTGCAATAATCGGCCATATGCAACTTGTTTCACACATTTAATGCTTATCCGAAAAGCAGATAGCGAATATGTCGGTTATAGATTCACCATGTAAGAATAATTTGTACATTTGTAAAGATTTGGAAATCCAGTACCTGGATGAGCAATTTAACCACTGCTCTCTCACCTTGTAACGTGGAGAGTACGGGTTTGAGCTGCTTCCCTTGCATGGTTACCTTTTGTGCCAACTTTTGATGAAACCGTGAGAAAAGTGTACATGTTTCAAAACTCTTAAATTGCCTGCCTTATTTTGGGTTGCAATCAAAACAATTGTCAAATCATTCTGGTTTTTCATTACTATTGTGTAGGATAAATAATAGAAATAAATTTTATATTCTTCAGATGCTGTTAAGACAAAGGCATAATGTTATATAAAGCCTGTTGTAGAACCACTGTAATAGTGCAGCATTTGCATTTGCTGTTATGTACCAATATTCTCTGGTGCCAAAGACGCAAGTTTCGTTTTGTTTCTTACCAACTCGTACTGTTTGCACGCAGAGAGGCCGCTATGATGTCAATGCGACGCCGAATCGAGGGTCTGAAACGAGAAGAGATCCGTAAAATTCCAAAGGACGAACTGATGCTTCCGACGACTATGGCGGACTTTAACGTTGCCATGAAGCACGTCAGCAAAACGGTCTCGGCTGCCGATCTGGAGAAGTACGAAAGATGGCTGGCAGAGTTTGGTTCTGTGTAGAAAAACAGTCGTGAGGTCCCTTGTAGCAGAATTTGTAGCAGACAATATTAGCTGACATTTCATAAAGAATTTGGCATGGAAGACAGCTGTATATATCAGTCCCTTTGATGTCCGATTTCTGGCAGAAACATTTAATTATACATTGGCAAAATGGATTCAGCCTTTGCTAGTGGATTTGGTTTCTGTCAGGAGCATGTTGTTTTCTTGTCTCTTGGATTGGTTTCAGCCATTTTCACATTCCAGCTGATACTCATTCTTTCAAGATGCCGTCAAGACAGAGGAAGACCCTTTGCAGAATTAGGGAAGGTGACAGAAGAAAAGGACATAATTTTCAAGCCATTAATGTACAAAGGGGTCTTAGCTACTGTTCGCGTGCCACCTGTAAGTCTTTTAGATATGGCTAAGTTGTCCTTTCGACCAGGTTACACGCAAGAAGTTTTTAGGATCATCAGCCAGAACAATTGCAACATCAATCTACCTGTATCCTAGGATGAGCTCAGTGTTTTCATGGGTTCCTGTCTTGGAGCAGACTTAGAGCTGATCAAGTTTCTTTTAAAGAGAGGTGGTGATGTCAGTCAGAAATCAGCTGATGGCAATTCTGCTCTGTAACTTACCACATTTGGAGTTTTGAATCGAGCAAAGCAGGAAATTTGAGGAAATGTAGGAGGGAGAGGAGGAGAGGCTATTAAAAATGTAGACGCGGCCTTCCTCATTAGGCTCAATCCCCTCCCTCTGCAATTTATCCGGACGTCCTTACAGGTCTAAGCATAACAATGCTATTATTATCATTATTAATGTAACTGTACTCCGCTAGTAATTAATTAGTACACTGACCGTACGTTGTCGGTGGGAAGATCAGACGGTCAGGGAGAGGACTAGTGTTGTGAGGCGGAAAATTTGTCCGGAAAATTTCATATTTTTCTGGAAAATTTCGGAAAATTTTCAGTGTTTTTTTCGGAAAATTTTCCAATATTTTTCCATAAATATAATATTACTAAATAACAATTTAAATGCATAATAATGTTTAAACATCACTCACTTTATACTGTCTTATGTAGTTATATAACTGATATGTTTATTCAATGGATGGCACTGTTAGTCCATAGCCTACTGTTCAGTGTGTTCACAAGGCTCAACAACAATACATTTAAGAATTAATTGGAATTAAACTTCACTGTTAATTTAGAGAAAATCTTTTTTATGATTTAATCTCCTTAACATTTTTTAGTTATGAAAATCATGAGACAAAAACAGCAATTGATGCAGTAGGCTAGTACTAAACAGACACCATTTTAATACTGCAACAGATTAATTCTTATGAGGCCTATTATACTATTATTTATGTCTAGAAATATAATGTTATTGGCAATGCCATTGCAGTCTGACACTAATCTATTTTCAAACCTGCTTTTCTTGGTAAGTAGTAAAAGAATGTGTTTTAGTTTAATTGTTTGTCTATGAGCTGTTGCCTTCAGTGAGCGGTGTATGGACTAAGGCAAAGCTGACTAATAGCTGAGCATCTGACAAAATGTCAAATTGCCAGACAGTATAATACTGATACAAGTAGTTTATAACACTAACAACATATCAAACTATTATGCTACTCTAGCCTGAACCGCTAATGAACAGTCCTTAATTTTTATTCTTTCAAGGTGAACGTTGCCTGCATTGACACAAATACTGTAAATAAAAGGAACTTTAAAAAACCCAGAAATTTTCTAGTGTTGTCTCGTACTGAAAATCTGACATTATGAGTTAAATGTATTTTTCCGGTTCTGCGGAAAATTTCCGGAAAGTTTCTCTTGGAAAATTTTTCCAAAAATACTTTTTCCGGAAAAGCCAATGTCACTAGAGAGGATTAATCCATCTGCCCCATAAGACGAGGCTAAGAAAAATGGAGTTGCTAACACCTCTTTAATACCCATGGTTGCCTTTCGAGTTTAGAGCGTAATGGACTGCTGAAAACTAAGTGTAAGAGAGAAACTTATAAAGCGCCTCTTTGTTACAGTACTACGTGTTCGTTTTCTCGTTCATTGATTTGTTCGTTCGTCCGTTCATTCCGATAGAGCTTTGGTTATTGGATCTGGCACGGAGAGCGAGGAGTACCGAGTTCGAGCCCCGTAGGGTAGACATGCTTTGTAGGCTGCCATCATTGGCGCCGCGTATTGCAGGCTTGTCTGCTCTGTTAGTAGTTAAGATTTATGTCTTCTGTCATTTGTGTTCTTGTGAATTGTTTCAATTGCATAATTGTACTGTAACCGGTTGCGGATGTAATCAACCGGATTGTCCTGAATAAAAACGAGAAATATTATTCACTCATTTGTTGATTCGTTCATTTGTTCAATCGTTCAATCACTAATTCTTTCAATCATTCAATCAATCGATAATTCGTTCATTCATTCACTCGTTCATTTATTTGTAAGTTCGTTCATGGATTACTTCGTTCCTTTTTCGTTCATTCATTCGCTGGTTCAGTCACATTTTCGTTTTCGCTTATTAATTTTGCTCAATCGTTCGTTCCTTCTTCGTTTGCGACTTTATTCATGCATTCGTTTGTTCGTTAATTTAGTCAATTTATTTGGCGCTTGTGGTAGATTTCTACACAGAAGCGCTCCCAGCGAGGAAGAAAAACCATTCGGCGTTGATAACATTCAGGAAATGACGTAAATCTAGAGGAAGTTCTGCGGATACTGAATTTCAATTTCGGCTTAACATTCATGAAACCAATCATCATCATTATATTTGTAATCGCAATCGAACATTTATATAGCGCCACTCTAAGAGCAAACTAGCCAGAGGCGCACTCTGCGCTAGCCTATCAATCAATCAATCGAATTTATGTAGCTCCCCCTGGATCTCTACTCGGTGGCGCTTCCAGCCCAGCTAGGCCAGGCCAGGCTGAACAGAACTATGAACTGTTGATCTGCTGAATGATGATGTCAATGTCCTTATTAAGAGCTGGATTGTCGTTATTTTGCAAAACAATGCAGAGAAAACCAGAAGCCATCAGTGGCAGGCCCACGCACACACGTGGAGCCCAGTAAACCAACCAGTCAATCAGTAGGCCAGCCAGCCACAAAGTCATTCAGTCAACCAACCAGTAAATAAGTTACTCGGTCAGTTAGATTGGCATTTGGCAATACGTTACCAGGTTCTCATCGCATACTGAGGTCTACCAGGACCATACAAATATTCATAAACACAGGGCCTATACAGAGACGGACGAACAAGATGTTCCATCGAAGAGCGCTGTATGAAAATTTTATTCCAGATTTGATCCAGGCAGCGTTGATGCCGCTCTTACCGGTGGAAGGATGGCTTTGGGTGGGTGGGAAAAGTAAGGCCATGGGTCTAGGGTTTATGAGTGGCCCAGGTGGGTGGGTGGGTGAGTTTGAGGGCGGGCGGTATGGGTCGGTGAGTGGGTTGATTGATGGGTATGGGTTGATGGAGTGAGTGGGCGGTCAGTTGGATTGAATGATGCGTGAGTGAGTTGGCAGTGGGTATGGGTTGGTGAGTGAGTGAGTGGGTGGATGGATGGGTGCAGTGGTCATTGTTTAAAAGGTATTGTTGATGAGTGAGTGAATGATGGATGGATGGATAGATGGATTGGATGGATGGATGGATGGATGGATGGATGGATGGATGGATGGATGGATGATGGATGGATGGATGGATGGATGGATGGATGGGTGAATGGATGGATGAGTGGATGAGTTGTTTGATGGGTCTGGCTTAGTAAGTAGTCAAAATGGGAAAGTTCGCTGTCAACAATCATTCATTTGTCTTTCATCCACTGAGCTTTAGTATCATTCGACCGTGACTTTGTCGTTCTCAATGCAGTGGTGAAATTCAGCCGGATCCCGCCAGATCTGAGATCCATCACCTCTGATTTGAGAACCGCCACTTGGACGATGAAATGCGCCACCAAAGGAGTAGACCTGTCGCCTAAATTTGTTTCTACTACAATAATGTGACCTCCACCGCATCCGACCCATGCTCGACTTCAAAATTGCCTCCACCATTGCTACCTCCGTTGTCCACTCAAAGCTCGACTATTGCAATTGCCTCTTTCTCAACCTTGAATCTACCCAACTAAAGCGTCTGCAGGTCATCCAAAACTCATTAGCCAGGGCCGTCACCAGAACGCCCAAGCATCATCATATAACTCCCATCCTCAAATCACTCCATTGGTTAATAATCCCAGAGCGAATTCACTTCAAAGTCTTATCACTAACCTACAACTCTCTACAACACTCCCAACCCAGATATCTTCGCGACCTCTTCACCATCCAGCCAACCCCGCTCTACCAGATCTTCCTCCATTCTCAATTTCTCACTCTCTCTCGACCTCCTGTAACTACTCATCTCAAGTTCTCCAATCGAGCAATATCCAACACTGCACCACGTCTCTGGAACGACCTACCTCATGAATTCCGCACTTTTTCGGTTCCTCCTCCATCATCTCCAATCACCAATCATCATCCGCATCAGGCTCCTCTATCCATCACCGCCAAGGCTTTCCACCTCGAAACTAAAGTCTCTCCTCTTCAAGAACTCTTACCCCGACTCAACAGATCCTGTTCCTTCAAACTCTCGACCCAAACGACACCCACCTTAGCAGCTACTCTGACCCCTCTGATCCTCTGAAAACCGGACTCGGACCTCCCTCGGACTACTCTTCTGGACAACCCTGCTGACTAGACGCAGCGCTCGTGAATAAGCTGGGGCCTGCGCTTGGCTTTCGAGTGGCGCTTTAGAAGTTTGGAGATTACGATTACGATTACGAATAATTATAATTATCGACCATATGCATCTCGTTTCAAATAGTTTATGTATATCCGAATAGCAATTATTGAATATTTCGGTTATAGATTCGCCAGTTAGGCTTAAGTTTCAGATTTGTCAAAGATTTGAAGACCTGGATGAGCAATTTAACCATTGCGTCTATGTCTTCGTCCGTCTCTGCGGAGTCCTGTATGCATTCCATCTGTGGTTCCATTCTTTCATCCGCCCATAAAACATCCATCCCCAGGCCATCCACACGTTGATCCAATCATCAGTCTATTGATACATCCACTCACACAGCCAACCACCAAAGCACTCCTACCCACCTACCGATAACCCCTATAAATTTACCCAAACCCATATTTACTTACACCAACCAAAACCCTAAACCAACCAACTTAAAAGACCATTCCATCAATCCATTAATCCACACATCCATCCACACATCTAATCATCCACCCATTCATCCATCCAACTATTTACCCATCCACTCATCAATCCATACATCTACCCATCCATCCATCCATGCATCCATCCATCCACCTATTCATCCATCCATCCATCCATCCATCCATCCATCCATCCATCCATCCATCCATCCATCCATTTATTTACCCATCCACTCATCAATCCATACATCTACCCATCCATCCATCCATGCACCCACCCATCCATCCACCCATTCATCCATCCATCCATCCATCCATCCATCCATCCATCCATCCATCCATCCATCCATCATCATCCATCCATCCATCCATCCATCCATCCATCCATCCATCCATCCATCCATTTACCCATCCACTCATCAATCCATACATCTACCATCCATCCCATGCACCCATCCATCCATCCATCCATCCCCATTCATCCATCCACCCATTCATCCATTCATCCATCCATCCATCCATCCATGCACCCATCCATCCATGCACCCATTCATCCATCCATCCATCCATCCATCCATCCATCCATCCATCCGTTATTTACCCATCCGCTCATCAATCCATACATCTACCCATCCATCCATCCATGCACCCATCCATCCATGCACCCATTCATCCATCCATCCATCCATCCATCCATCCATCCATCCATTTATTTACCCATCCGCTCATCAATCCATATCATCTACCCATCCATCCATCCATGCATTCATCATCATTCATCCATGCACCCATTCATCCATCCATCCATCCATCCATCCATCCATCCATCCATTTATTTACCCATCCGCTCATCAATCCATACCCATCTACCCATAAATCATCCATCCATGCACCCATCCATCCATGCACCCATTCATCCATCCATCCATCCATCCATCCATCCATCCATCCATCCATTTATTTACCCATCCACTCATCAATCCATACATCTACCCATCCACCCATTCATCCATGCATCCATTTACCCATCCACTCAGTAATCCATACATCTACCCATCTATCCATCCATCCATCCATCCATCCACCCGTCCATCCATCCATCCATCCATCCATCCATCCATCCATCCATATACCCATCCACTCATCAATCCATACATCCACCCATTCATCCATCCATCCAGTTGCCCATCCACTCATCAATCCATACATCTACCCATGCATGATCCATCCCTCATCCATCCATCCATCCATCCATCCATCCATATACCCATCCATTCGTCAATCCATATATCTACCCATACAACCCATTCATCCATCCATCCACCTATCCTTCCATCCATCTGTTCATCGAGAAGGGAGGGAGAGGAAGGAGGCGATTGGCGGGAAGAGGACTGAGGGAGTACGGTGGAAGGCGCAGGTTAAAAGAAGTGGTGGGAGGAAAAGGAGAGGACTGGAAGGAGAGGAGGGAAGGAGGAATCATGAGAATGGCGAGAGGGAAGAAATTGACGGAGGAAGGATTTAATGCCACCTGACGAGGGCTTACGTGTCTATGGTCAGAATCGGAGGATGAACAGATCAAAGGTGCGTTGACTGAGGTTTCGAATACTAGACCTTAGACGCTGCTTCTGATCTTTCTCTCAAAAGCTCCTCTCACTTCAGTCAAAAGCCAGCAACACACCTGACATCGACAGTTGGTCATCATTTCTCAGGTACTGGACAACAATTGAAAAGGTTTTATTGTGTCTTTCGAACAGTTGTCTAAAGGCGATATTATGCGTATACACAGATACATAAATTATAGATACATACATGCATACATACATACTGGGAAAGCCTGATCGACCGTGAATCGAAGGATAGTAGGCGGCTTTTGAATGATCTGTCAACCATCTTAGGCAGATCGTGTGGCTCACAGGGACCAACGCTCTCATCGGAAGATTTTCTGCGAACCTGTTACGGAACATTTCAGATGTTCGCCGAACACTGAGGTCGCGGCTACACCACAGTACTCTGCAACTCAATGCCGCTTTGAAAGGTTCAAATGCATGGGTGACGGACGTTTAACTGAAATCGCTCCTCCTGTCTTCACCATCAAAAACGTGCACGCTTGACCCCATTCCGACTTTCCTCCTGAAAGACTTATCGACGATCTGTTTTCATTCCTGCTTCAGCTATCTGCAATGCCTCTTTAGCGGAGGGATGCCTGCCGGAGAGACAGAAGCGTGCCATCATACGGCCAGAAATCAAAAAGCCTGGAATGGATCCGGATAACACCAAGCACTACTAATCTACCTGTCTCTAACCTGACGTTCCTTTCCAAGGTTATCGAGAAGCTAGTGGTACAGCAGTTGCTGCGATATTTGGAATCGTGCCACCTCATGCCGAAGCTACAATCCTGCTTCAGGAAGGACCATTCGACAGAAACCGTTCTTCTGAGGCTCATCTCTTATGTATGCGATGCCATCGACGCTGGACACGTCACGCTGCTCGCACTCCTGGATGTGAGCCAAGCGTTTTGCACTGTAGATCACAGCATCCTGCTGACCAGACTATACGCACCTCTTTGGAGTTGTCGGAGGGCGTTTGACTGGATCAGTTCTTACCTCGGTGGACGAAACATGATGGTGGCCATTGGCTCGGGCAATTCAGCATGGGCGCGTGTATACGTCCTGTATAATGCAGCTGATTAATTTGACAAAGATCATCTGTGCCCTTGGAGCCAGAGTTCATAATCATTATGCCGATGACGCTCAAGCGGCCCAACTGTACTCAACATGCTACCCATCTGAAGCACTGGCGTATGTGTTAAAAATCCAGGCAATCGTAGAAGAAGTGCAGACCTGGATGTATATAATTATATTGTCCTCCAACCGGTTGAGGCTGAACCAAGAAAAAACTTAACATTGTATTATGGCTGGGCACGCGACAGGCACGTTTAAGAATTGACATTGAGGCGATTGAAGCAAGCGACATTTCCTAAATGGAAAGTAAAACGCGTTGTCCGGAACCTGGAAGTGCTTCTGGACGAAGACCTGTCTGTGGAGGAATATGTAAATTCCATCGACATGACTTTTTCTTGCTTCTATCAACAACGCCAGATTATAGTATACGGCGAAATCTATCACTTGAAACCGCTATGACTCTTGTCCACTCCTTTGTGCTGACGCGCCTGGACTACTGCAACGGTGTCCCTGCGTGTCTGCCAAAGATTCCGGATTTGACAGCTTCAGTCCGACCTCAACTGCGCATGTGCCTCAACGATTCATTGCTAAGCTGCCGAAATTCTCGCATATTTCGATCTATAGGCCTATGCGAGACACGTTGCGCTGGTTCCAGGTTGAGAACAGAATATCATTCAAGATCATCCCCATAGGACGAGCATCGATGGTCGGTGCGGTCCCAGAGTACATCAGAGAGCTCTGTGTTCCCTTCTCTGCAGCTCGTGGAGACTTGATGGTCCTGCATTCCTGTACATCGATATCGGCGCACCGTACCTTCTCACGCATTGGACCTTCATACTGGAACAGTCGTCCAGTTACAATTCGTAACACTGCACCGCATGCAGCTCAGAAAACATTTTAGAACGTTCTTAAGTCGCATCTGTTTAGATCTGTTTGGTAGCTACGTTTAGCGACTTCGTGAGGTTATTGTAAGGCGCTATGTAAATGGCCAAATACATGCACGCATACACGCATGTGCGCGCGCACACGCGCACGCGCACCCACACGCACGCACGTACGCACACACATACATACATACATTCATACATACATACATACATACATACATACATACATACATACATACATACATACATACATACATACATACATACGTACGTACATACAAACATACATACATACATACATACATACATACATACATACATGTTAGAGGTCCCACCCTCTAGTTCTGAGCCAACTAGATATAAGTCTAGGCCTCTAGGGTATGATAAAAATCTCTTTATTTACAATACAAGGAAAAATATAGGGTCGTTTCGGCAAAACCGAGCCAATACCGTAAATTGTGGCCAAAATCTCTGGTTACTTGGCCTGTTTGTCAAAATTTTTTGCAGTTCCTGTCTTACTTCATCACTGCAGCTAACCAACTAAGAAAAACCGAGCCAAATATAATACAAACCCAGCCAGAACCGTCCTATCTAGCACAGGTGAATGGGCTCGCTTTACCCGAGCAATCAGGTTTAGCGAGCCATAAGTTTATATAGAGCGAGCCAAGGCTCGCTTTACCAGAACACGTATGAACAATAGCGGCCTTTGACAGTTTTAGGCCTAAACGTCTTTTTTGCATTGATTAGATGCAATTATTGTCATAACAAAATGAACCAGAGCACATGTGAGATGGTACCATTTGTTGCAGTTTACACACATTTCCCAGTGATCTTCATTTAGTGGGTCTGAAATGTCCCCATAAACCCACTGACAGAAAGCACATGGTGCATTATCAGAACAAGTATCCAAAGAGTTACTGTTATCTGTATCTTTACGCCCTGCTACCTGCATTTTCTTTTGCTCTTCTTTTTCCTGTTGTGTTTTCTTGACAAATTGCTATGCATTATACAAAGGCTTTCTTTTTAAATGCTTTTTCCTTTCCTGATATCTGTGGTTTCATTTAGTTAGCCTGTGTGCTTCAAGGTATCTAACTTGTAAGTTCATAGGAAGGCGGATTAACATGTGGTATTTTAATAAGTGGTCTTTCTCCGTGAGTAACTGGCAGTAATGGTGCAAATCTCAAAACACTGTCACCTGAATGCAGATATACTTGTGGATGGAATTAATTGTTCTTCATGGACAGCAGCTATAGCAGGTAAGTCAGCAGAGTCACCTCACGCACACCTACTTGCGAATGGAATCAATTGTTTTTCATGGACAGCAGCTGGTAAAATGTCTGAATCAGATGTGGTAATAGCAGGTACCTGATGTATCTGTAGATGGAATCATTAAATCTTGTTCCATGATGACAACAGGTTCACAGGATAGGCCTATATTAGAAATTATGGTCATAGGCCTACTTCTTTGAGTTATTCTGCTAGGAACATATGCCGTTCTGGTACCGCTGATGGTTGAAAAAGAAATATTCCATAACCACGAAATTAATGCTCCTTCGCAGTTTTCTATTGTGAACGCTTTCTTCCAAGATGGATTGAAAATCCTGAAAAATCTCTTTTTTGAGCTTAGGGCCAACCTGGGACTATTATTCAGTAATAATAATCCCAGGGCCAACCACCAGTAGCAGTGCGTGTAAACATTCTCATTTCTTCACACCAAGCCCTTTAAAACTAGAACATGCACCACGATCAAGCGGTTGCAGCCAGTGGGAGCAGTGCCTTGGTAATTAATGCACAAACACGAATGTTATTCTGAAGCATCATTTATAAAAATTCAATATGTTAAATATGTGAATAGAATCAAACTCGATTTTATATACTGTTAAAACCAAAACAATGAGAAATTACGATAAAATTAAGCTATATAAAAACCGAGCCAATGGCTCGGAATATCTTATGCGAAGACGCCGAAGAGGCTCGGTTAATCTACAGCGTGATATAAACCGAGCCACTTGCTTCACTAACGGTTACCTTCTTACCTTGTGCTGTCAGTTCGTTGAACCCTGGCGACCGTCATGATCAAGTTCCTCCATTTTCTTCTGTCCGCCGTCGCATCTCTCAGTTCTGTCAAATTCATTCTAGTTATTTCATGTATCTCGTCCATCCACTTTATCCTTGGTCGTCCTTGTTTTCTCCTTCCCTCTCCATATGCTAACATCATTTCCTTTTCCAGTCCGTCTGACCGCATGATATGTCCAAAGAACCTCAACTTTGCTCTTAGCACTGTTTGTTGAAGTGTCTCTTCTTTCTCAATTCCTATATCTCTGCGCACCCATTCGTTAGTCTTTTTCTCCGTCCATGAAATTCTCTGCATTTTCCTCCATATCCACATTTCGCATGCGTTAATTTCTTTAAATAGGCCTATCGTTCAAGCATCAATCAGAAACGCTCATTATTTAGACAATAATAAAAGCTATTTAAAAAAATTATTTGGTAATTATCTGATTTAAAGATGTAGGGGAACTTTTAAGATTTCTCAGTTTAAAAGTCAATTTACAAGAAAGAAGACTTAAATCGTGGGTCACTTGAAACCACAAACTTTTATTAAAAATATTGAAGCGACAACCTAGCGAATATAATAGAAACGAGTTACCGTATAATAACTCATTTTAGTTCAACAATAATATTTACCGTATCTTGCAAAAATAAAATTCTACATGCACAACAGTAACTGTTGTGGCTCGCTTTATCTGCAGGCTCGCTTTTTCCTAAATCACCCTAGCCTACTTGTAAACGTATTCCATTGAACAAGAAAAATCAACCGTCGAACAGACAGATGAAAACAGGAACAGAACTGCAGCTCCTCGACACAACACCGAAGCTGAATATCTAACGTTAGAAAAACCTGGTGCGGCTTAAATCTAACTTAACTACGATACAACTTGAGACTTGGTTGCTTGCTTGCACTAAAAAACACGATTCCGTCGGAACAACCTGAAACCTAGCTCTGATTAATCCCTAAAGGTAAGCTTCTTTTAATACTTCAGACACTCCTTTCCAGACACATCTTTAAACTTGCCATGCGTGATCAAATCCACACATCTTCATTCAAACATACCAACAGATACATCTATATATACGCTGACTATATAAGCGACACTTGAGCATCACAATCTTAGAGCAGTACTTATCACGGAAGGAAGCATCCAACAATGCAAACATACATACATACATACATACTCATACATACATATCAGAGATTAATTTCTCGGATCTTTACTGCGGGTGACTCGGTCGCAGTATAAACGTGGAGTACGTGGGGCGCGGTGGCGTAGGGGTATGTTCGGTGCCTTGCAGTCGGAGGGTTGCGGGTTCGAATCCACCTCAAGCCGCCGCGTAGGGACCCTGGGCAAGTCCTTCACCCGCAATTGCTCATGCGCTTCGGCGTGAAACTCCGATTCAGCGTCCGCGCTGTAGTCGGGAGCGCCTCTGAGTAGAAATCTTGTAGGGGCGCTATAACAAATGTTCAAAACATACATACATACATAACATACATACATACATACATACATAGTTACATAGTTACATAGTAACATACATACATATATGATACATGCATATATACACGTGTGCATGCACAGCCACATAAATTGCACACATAAACAGACACCCATGAATCAACTGATCATATGTAACGTGAAACTCTGCAATCATGATACGCAAGTCATGTTGTATTACGACCGAGGCTCGTTGAAAGTTTTCAGATTAGAAAAATGAGCGAAGATTTGAATCTTATGGAATATTGGAATAGATTAGATTCGGATTAATAAAGGGAGATTAGATATCAGAATATGCCAGAATAAGATCTGAGACTATATTTAGATTGGAACAGTGCAGTGGTATCATCGACCTGTTAGACCATACATATGGCATACCTGCAGACGAATTCTCCCAATTCGATCAGTCGGTCTTTGTTAAGGTCGGTCTAGGGTCTTGAGGACGCTCGACCGGACCTCGGCCAGAGTCTCCTCAGACACCGTCACTCCCTAAAGCCAAACAGACGATCAGTCGCTTCATCTCTCATCCGAAACCATCAGGCATTCCAGTTACGCCAGTGACCATGATAGGGAGATGAGGACAGGTAGAGTCGATTAGAAGGGTGTCATTGGAAGATGGGGAAACTGCATTCACCAACTTTATCCTCGTGTACGAAATTCTCATTCTTATCTTACTCTGTATATTCCTGTCCCTTCTCTCTCTCGTAGTGTCCTCTGCTCCTCTTCTGTGTTGTTTTCATCCTCTCTATCTGTCTGTCTCTGCATGTCTGTCTCTGCCTGTCTCTGTCTGTCTGTCTCTGTCTGTCTCTCTTTCTTTCTCTCCGAATTCCGCTTATCCTCACTCTCTGATTTTATCCAATCGCTCCTTTTCCCGCGCTCATCCTTCTCTCCTCTCTACTCTCTTCTGCTCTTCGCCCTTCTTCTTCTCTTCCACCTGTCGCGTGAGGAAGTCGACGACAACGACGAAAGGGCATCATCATCATGATGATGTCGTCGTCGTCGAGATGGAACCATGACGGACGAAAGCCAGTCCCCACGGGACCAGCAACAACGACACAGGTGTAACAAGACACCATTATGGCAGCAGGCGATACTTAAAGAGCGATAGGACTGAGAGGAGAACTCTTACTTTGACTTTGGACTTGGAGCAGAGGTTGCTGAGAGCTGGGCAGAGCGATCGAGCGACGCGACATCTGAGGAAGTAGGGTCCGTCAGATTCAGAGACTGACGAAGGAACGATCTGGGGAGGAGGCCGTGCGAGGCAGATAGTGAGATAGTCGGTAGTAAGATCGAACTAGGATCGTTACTTAGAAGTTCCGTGAAGTTAACGTACGCCTTTGTGGTTTAATTAAATTCCTATCTAAATCAAACAAAGTTCGTCGTGAGTCTTCTTTAGAAAGATAGGCACGCTTCATCTAAAGGTGCAATTAAAAGAACAAGTGAGAAGAAGGTCGACCTCACCACTCGGCAAACATACGACAGGCGACCTTCGATCACGACACCACCTGCAATACTTTTCCGTATCTCGTTCTCTTCTAAATTCTTCCTCTCTCTTCCTCATAACTCTTTCATTGTATTCATTCTTACTTATTGTAAATTTTGACACGGTAGTCGATTGGTTAGAGAGCTCGCTTTGTAACGCGGAGAGTACAGATTCGAGCCCCCACTGAGGCGGTTATTGTGTAGGGACATTGAACAAGTTCTCCAAGAATAATTGCTCAGTGTCATAATTATCGTATGGTCGTATGTGCACTTCTGAACTTTGCTTGGATGGCACTATCAAATTCAGTCGTATTGTAATGTGTGTGTACACCTGCAAGAACTTTTATATATTTTGAATATTAGCTACAAAAAACGTTAAACTATATAATAACGATTGAAACAGACGCATTGTTTGTCTTTTTTTAAGCTCTTCTCTTATCCACTACACTCAGCAAGCCATCAGTTCTCTTATCCGTTGTTTTTTTTATGCCTTATAGGCCTACATTAGCTTCCACTGGGGCGGTCACTGTGTATGGACACTGAACAAATCCTTCACTAACAATAGCTCAGCGCCATTGATTGATGTTTGGTCATTATGTGGAGCACTTCATAAATCCGTACACGAAAGTTGATTCTACAGATATACACCCAACGAAACCTGTGTTCCAATACTGAGAAGGAACAGGTGTCCGCTGTTATTCCAACAACTCGTAAATCCTGGAGAAACTCAGACACGCAAATAGTTAATTCCGTAGCCAGTGTGATTCTCCTTACAGATTTGATTTTAGTTATAGTTACAGTTATAGTTAATGGTTTTTTATTTTAGTTATAGGCCTAGTTATAGTTATAGTTAGTATTATTTTTTCAGTTATAGTTATAGTTATAGTTAATGGATTTTTATTTTAGTTAGTTTTAGTTACTACTTAGTTACAATAATTAAGGATATATAGGCAAAATTGTGCGTATTAACACGCTGTTTCACAATTTGCTTAGAGCTTTGTAAGCCTTTGAAGCACGGGTGCATTCCGCTTCACGAATACACGAGTTTCCAAAGTTACTGGCAAATTGCATGATACATATATCGCATTTTTTGTTCTCATTTTGTTCTCATTTATGTCGAATCGCACTTCCTATTTTTATTTTTTGTATTAACGAAAATAAAGATGAATTTTCGTTATTGTTATTTTCGTTATGGTTATAGTTATAGTTAATGATATTTTTAGTTATAGTTATAGTTATCGTTAACGAAATTATTTTATTTTCGTTAACGAACATTTTAGTTATCGTTATCGTTAACGAGAATCACACTGTCCGTAGCGCTCTCCTTATTCTATCGGCTGCGGGTACGAGCTTGAATCGACTAAAGAAGTCGCTGTTGATCATTCCTCTCGACAGCTCTAAGGTCGAAAAAGGCAACAGGCTGTCAATTCCTGCTAACTGTCGTAATGTAATGTAAGAAACCATTACTTTATATAGCGTCTTTCAAGGTTCTCACAAATGCACGGGGACGCATTGTGTAAGATTTTGAACAAAAACTATAATGAACCTATAATACTATATAGCGGCTTATAGCCTATATATTCTCTGTATGTCTGTCTGTCTGTTTCTGTATATAGGCCTATATATAGTTTTCTTAAAGTGAATAAAACCTTCATAGCCAGATATTATTAATCACAAAGTACCGATAATGTTGTTATCAATACTCTAAATTTACTGAATAGCACTGCAGTTTCCAAACTCCTCTGAATATCTTTGCAGTCTCGTTACCAACTGTGCAAAATTAATCATTTTTTACTAAAATTTGCTTCGTAAATTGGCATCAAAATACCGGTATGCGGATTTACATACAGAGTTTCAAAATAGGTAGGCCTATATTTAAGGCATTAAAAGGAAACTTTAAAATAGTTTACAGATTACTCAGAGCCGGTTTCACGAAATAGAGTATCCCCCATTATAAATATATCCCCTTAGCGAAATGAAGTATCCGGTCGGATGAATCTGAACGTGAGGGACTATCCCCCCCTCGTGCAGAAGTATCCCCCGTGAGTCGTACGAAAATATCCCCTCTCTCCCTTCGTAAATGTATCCCCCTGCAACTTAATTACAAATTGTGCCATTTAAGTCAATTTAGAACCTTAATTGGTAAAAACGGTTAAAACTAAGCTTAAATAAAAAACGAAAAACTTCGTCTTTTAAAAAACAACTAATAAAAAATGGAAAAACGGGAAAAACTAAACAAGAAAATAATTTCACTTTGTTGCATCTTGTAGGCCTAATGCATTTTAAAAGTAAAACCGTATTTAAACAATTTAATTCTAATCAGCAAACAACCCAACTAAGTAGTCTAACATTAATCTACAAGAATTATATAATTTTGAGATGTTTTGTTGAATTAGGAATTGAGAAATTAAAAATTTTGAAATCTTTTCTAATTTAAATTGTAATCATAAGTCCACATCGGCTAAGTCCATGCTTACTAGCATAAACTAACATAATTAAAAACTTAACTTTGTAGGCCTAAGTAGGCCTATAGAGTGTAGATTAGCCTACATTAGTAAATTACTAGATTAGCCTAGCCTACTGTATATAAAAACGACATTTCGCATATTTGGATAACTTAGAAATTCAAATAACTTTTATTTTATTTCTGGTACTGTGCTATTTATTTCTCAAATGATGACATTAAGTAGGCCTAAGCTTAGTGACGTAAATTACCTGAATTCTTGAAAGTACGGACACAACGTAAGGGATTTAAGACAAAATGCAATTAAGACACAGTGTCATGAAAAGGGACTAAGGTGCTAATTGGGTTACTTGGTAGCTCGCGCTTGATATTGGTCGTTTCGTAGCCTAACAATAGCTACACCAGCAAAGCCAATGAAGCCATTTGAGGCAACGAGCCAATTTCAAGGGCTCTTGTGAACTGTGTGCTCTTGTAATCTCACGCTAATTAAGCAATGCCTCAAAGTTAGTCTATTCGCATAATTCGTTGCGTGAAGGTCTTGATGCGATAGAAGTGTTTAAAAGGAGGAAGACAAATATCAGCAGTCACAAACGACAGTTTACTGATAAGGGACTAAAGTGCTAATTAGGTGACTTGGTAGCTCGCGCTTGATATCGGTCGTTTCGTGTCTATAGGTAAACCAGCAAAGCAATTGAAGCCATTTGAGGCAATTATTCTGCCCACCAGAGGAATTACTATAGGCAGGAACAGCATTCTCACCAATTTCTGCTAACTGTTCACAATATGCCAAAATATATGAAGACTCTTCCTCGGGACCAGTGGCGTAACGAAGGGTTTCAGCACCCAGGGGCAAGAGTGTAATGACTGCACCCCTTTTTAATTTTCTTGTCGACTTTTAATCGTTCTTGTCATAGTACTGTGTACCACTGAGAGCTAATTTGAGCAGTGGCGGCGCCAGGCACATTTTGTAACCAGGGCATAACCAGGGCAGTCATACAAGTAACCAGTGCAAAGGTTATTTATGGCAAGTCTGGTAGCGCGAGCTTATAAAGTGACCATATATATATATATTCGTTTACTGAAATCTGAGTGACAAACCGCATTCAGTGACAATTGGAGTAATTAATATGCATGGTGACCATTTAATTTCGTGCTACCGTGCTTGCCATAAGTCCACCCTCTGCACTATCATACTTGTCAGGTCAGAGGGCTCATATGGGCAAAGCCCTCAGAAGCTGAACGCTTTTTCACATTTGTAAAGCAAATTTTAACATCTCAGTGAACTTAGTGAAGTATTACTAAAAAAAACCTATCTTTTGGGTACCATGTACAACAGTTTTCAAAAGCAACAAGTTCAACAAATAGAGCCACTGATTCAGGTATTGTTTACGCAATTGCTCAAGTAACACGTGTCATATGAGATGCAATTAGACAACAGTAACTGTTAGGCCTATAGGCCTACTGTCAGTTGTATGCGGCAATGTGGTATACGCAGCTTCAAATTTCTCTACAACTTAGTCCAAATCCAATTACCGAGCTCTAGCAGGAATCGACAAAACTGCTACATCTGACAATCTACAGTGTATCATCGAGCATTGTAGTTCTCTATAGTGTGTCTTTATAAGCTTGAGGCAACTTAACGAGCGCTCTGATTGAGCAGATGTAACTGGGATAGTGCATGCAATTGAAGCTAGCCTGTTTAGTTAATAGAAGCCTAATCAAACTCTGCAATAAAACGAGGAGAAAGCAATCAGTTTGTCATGCCTTCAAATGTTGGCATTGTCCCGTTTCGTTGTTTGCCATCAATCATTCTTTTCAACTGCCGCAATTCCAGTTTTACAAAATCCATGTTTGCTTTGTAATTGCATGCACAGGGTGAAAGATAGAGATATAGATAGAGATAGGCCTATAGAGATGGAGATAGATCTGAAGTCTCTGAGATTGAAGAAAGAGGATACCATTGACAGAAAAAGATAAGAAGAAGGAACCGAGCGGCTGACCCCTTCGCAGGGAGGGACTAATTCAGGCCTGAGGAATATATATATATATATTATAAAGAAAGAGAGAGAGAGAGAGAGAGAGAGAGGGAGGGAGGGCATATATTATTTCAAGCATTCCTTAAAACCATGAAACAGAGTGGTATGAAAAGGAGAGGTTAACGGGTCGCATGTTTATACGCCTGAACGAAGAATCCACTCTGGCCTTAGCCTATATTGAGCGTGACTGTGTACAACTGATACTCCGACACATGTGTGGGTGACTTAGACTATAGGTGCCCTTGCTTAGATAAACACCATATTACGTCTGTGGACCTGCAGTTGTGTATCGTGTGCATCATGAATCATCCGTCAAATACAGGCTGTATAGCAAAATATTTGGCTGCATAATTAATAATTGCCAAAATTTGTATATTACCCTGCCAAACTTTTTGGCAGGGCATAACGACCAGGGCAATGGCTTTTTACCAGGGCATTTGCCCTGGCATGCCCTGGTGTAGTGCCGCCACTGATTTTGAGCCCCCTTGCTCGGGACCTCTGAAAGCAATGCCCTGACGCCACTGGAAGAGTGGCTCAGGTATTGTATTGTATCTATCAATTTATATAGCGCCTCTCGCAGAGCACACCAATCAGAGGTGCTCAAGTGGGAATGGTCAGCAGTACAATGCCATAGTGAGTGTCACTGAGTGAAAAGATTTAGATCTATACGATAGTCTAAGGACGGATACAATATCTCGGGACACCGGCTTTTGATATAGGCGATATAGGCGGATGACTAGAGCGACACTTTTCAAGGGTGGTCAAATTCCGGCAAAATAAAGCAAGAAACACATATTTTTTCTTGAAATTTAACTATTAAATATAAAAAGGGCAGCATTCTGTCCTCGTCTATAGCACAAAACTGTCAAAGGCCGCCTCTGAGTTTATTGAAATCCGAAAAGCTAGCTATAACCCAATCATAGCCAAATGCTGCTGCTCCGAAAAATAAATGTTTCTAACAAAATTGGCGAACCACTTGCCAGAGCATCGCGACACACTTTTGGGTCGCGACTTATAGTTTGGGAAACGCTGGCAAAACTTATGGCATATATAGGGCATTTCCGATAGGCGCCATATAAAAGTCATTAGACCTATGCTTACATAATATGTTCTGTTAAATGGACCCATGCTGAAGTTGTACAAAGCCGTTGTTGGTAAATTTGATACACTGAATTTCGGATAGCCTATAGCCTACAGCTCTTCGGATTCTCACTCAAATTTACTAAGCAACGACAATAGCTTCATGGCTAGGACATTATAACAGTATGTCCGCATGTACGTACATATGCATGCATGTATGTAGACATGGTTGTATGTAAATTTGAATGTACATTATTTAAACTATATATTTAAACAGATATATATATATATATATATATATATATATATATTAGACCGCCTGGAGCATAGCATCTCTTCGCAGGGTATTAAACGCATTGGCGAAATCCAATTTCACGAAAATTTTGTCACTTTGCATATTATTATTATTATTGTTATTATTATTATTATTATTATTTTTGCCCGAGGTATCAATGATCCTCAGGCGATCCAAACAATATCTGATTATCATTATTATTATTATTATGATTATTATTATTATTATTATCATTATGATTATTATTATTTTGAGGTAGAAATGATCCTCAGGCTCTAAGAAACTATTATAGAAATGTATTAAAGGTTCTCGTCCCCAACGAGCTGCTCAAAAGACTTGAATTTTATTATGTTAAATTATTATTATTATTATTATTATTATTATTATTATTATTATTATTATTATTATTATTATTATTATTATTATTATTATTATTATTATTATTATTATTATTATTACTATTATTATTATTATTATTATTATTATTATTATTATTATTATTATTATTATTATTATTATTATTATAAACACATTTATTTCTTCATAAAGCCAACAAACAAATATGCAGACTAATTAAAATTAAAATTAAAATTACTTACATACAAACATTCATACATGCCTACATACCTACATATATAGATTATACATACACAGCAGAATATGAATTGTTTGTAAAGATGCTATGTAAATACATTTACCCATAAAGATATGTAAATGCAAATACATATTCATGTTCACCTTATAAATTAAAAATATACATCTGGAGGTTTTACAGTTCCCATTCAGCTATTAAGGACCCGTTATACGCCCATGTTGAGCATCACTCATTAAATATGCATGGAAGACAGCAAGAATACTGCAAACTGTAACTATAAGCATATATTCAGACGCACATCTGGACATTTACGGTATATAGTGCTATTTTAGACACTTTCAAGAGAAGTGAGAAGAAAATCGAACCGAATTTTTCTGTAGTAACAGGTGCCCAATAACAAAGTCTTTGACTAGCTGCTCTGTCATCTTCGCAAAAGATTCTGGACACACTAGTAGCATATGACCAATTGCAGCCAAAGATGTCACCACATTAGTTGTTCCGATGGAAAGCGTCTTTGTCAGGCTCTGATGAAACAATGGAAAAAAACAACACATATAAATGGTTCAGCAGAGCTGCATATTGCCCAGGCAGCCACATTTAAGGGGCCCGTAGCTGGCTCATGTTGTTCATGGCAACAGGTGGTCAGCAATGAGCCCAATGTGGGCCCAGCTAATGCAGTTGAACAGGGTATTAAAACAAGATAAAATTCATGCTACAAAAGGCCACTTAATCTGTTTATGAGTGTTAAATCAACAATTCTGATTCTTAAATAACTATAATTATTTAACATTGTAAGGACTACAGTAACAGAATACCGGTAGTTTATTCCAGGGTTGGGTTAATGCCGGCAACAACCTATTGTTGCCGGGACAGTGGCAATAACCGGTTATTGCCGGTTGTTGCCAGTTGTTGCCGGCCGGTTATTGCCAGTTGTTACCCATTTTCTCCAAAGTAAGGACAAGGCAAATGAAATCATATTTCACTGCATAGTTATAATAAATGTTTCTTGTGGGAGATTAAAACTACTGTAGTAAATCTATATTACCCCTTAGTATAAATTTAGTTAAGGTCAACTATATGAGATTAAGATAAAAACTTCTGACCTACAGTTCATCTACTCCAAAATAAACTGCCATTTGCACTGCAGTAGTAATATTCAGGTCAACAGGGTCATTGCCTTTTCTATATACTTACCTGGTAGTATATAATTTATTAGTAGTGTATAGAAGCCAATGGTTTGGCAAAATTTCTAATTCATAATTAACAATTCGATATTGACTGTACTTAATATGTAAAACTTGTAAATGTCTTTTATTAGGAAGAAATTATGGTTATTTAAATCAGGTGATTTTATTTGAAAAAACTTGATTGATTTAAAGCATGATATATTTAAATCAATCAACTCTCTGTAAAGTAGCAAGCCAGAAGAAATAAAAAATGGAAGCTAATTAATAGTTTCTATTTTTGCCAAGAGGTTGTTGCCATTATTGCCAAGAGGTTGTTGCCGGGACGGTTATAGCCATGGCAGTAACCGGTTATAACCGGCAGTGGCAACAACTTGCCAACCCTGGTTTATTCTGTTAGAGATACTATTTATTACTATACTCACCTACACAATAGAATACAATGCACTACCTGGCTGGATAAATCCAGAAATTATTGATTGATTCAGTCAGTTGGCATTACATGATTTCCATCTAAGTTCAGGTGAATACTGTGTCAAAACTTTTCCAAATATAGAAAAATATGGCAACTGTTAAAAGTTTAAACCAAAGCTATAGTACAGAAGACTTTCTTTTACCTCAAATATCGGTTCAAATGTTGAAATATGGTGCTTTTGTATGGCTGCCACACAGTAGATGGCATGTTTGGACTGCTTTGGTGTACCCATCTTTATCAGCTTCACAAGAACGGGTATTAATCGTCTGAATAAGATAAATGTGAGACAAAATCAGGCTTATGTCGCATGACTGCATCATTGAGATAATGGTCGAATTTAGTGAAATGGAGGTTAAAAATCGATTTTCACTTTTTGCATTTTCGTGTAGTACACTGCACAATCTACTTATTCGCTAAATATTACAGATAAAATCAGTCTAGAAATATTTTTATTAATTTTTATTTGTGAATATTGGTTCACCGACACAAGTCTGATTTTATCAGATCGCATCACAAATACTTAAATATTGGAATAGTTTGCTAAGATTTATCTGTAATGTTTTCATTAGTTCATCTCTAACAGTTTAACAATATCCTTTAGTGAAAAGGTTTATTTAGTAATTTAAAGACATTTAAACAGTTGCATTCATTTTTATGGTAATTGTACTCATAATTGTAAACTCAAAATTTCTTAAGTGCTACTCTAACGCTAAACACAGGGCACCATCTTATTCAAGAGCACTGAGCTTATTCACAAGTGCTGGTAGCCTACCTCTGAAAGCTTTGTGAATATGGCTCATCAATTTCAAATAGGTACACCTTAAGCTAAGAATATAAAATAACTTGAGCAATCTAATCTAATCTGAGGAAATCGTTAAGTACTGAGAGGCATCCATAGGTATGATGCACTAGCAACTTACATTTTTCTTAGCTTTGGTACATGAGAATACGGTAGGTAGTCAGTCCTCTTCCCTGCTGTCTGATCTTACCACTGACAGAGTATGGTCAGTGAGAAGATCAATAGCCAAGTTTACTTGGAGCACAAACAGGAGCAGAAAATTTCGAAAGATCTTCCTGCCCTGGAGAGGAATTGAAATTCATTTAACTGTATGCATTTCTTGCTTTCTCAGTGCCTACATGTACTTACATTAAGCCTAAACCGCCTTTGTAACTGAAACAATTGATGTAGCATATGTAATGTAAAGATATTAACATATGTCATTGACATATCTGACACATATTCTTATTTCCTCAACAGAGCATGAAAAATTGTTTGCAAGACTCACTTGTACAAATCAGGAAAAGATACTTCCAAGTTCTTTGCCGTGTTTTTGAAAATCTGAAGTGCCAGTTTCGCTGAAAATTGACAAACAATAATCATGGGACAAATTTATGTGTCTGAAGGGGACAAACTTGGACAATAAGAATTTAACAGACTGCATGGGTGTACTATAGGTAAATAGATACTTACGAAATTCAGAAAATCTCTTTAAGACATATTAAAGATCTTAGACAAAAGCATATTGCCCATTCAAGTACCCATAACTAATGGTTATGAGTTCAGGAACAGACACCTTAAAATAGTAGTAGCTTAGCAAAAGTAACCATACAGCTTGGCAAAATACACTAAACATTTATAGTGCACCCAAGAAGGTTGCTCCACACTACGTGTACACGATGGACCTGGTTTTATGAAACACTTCAATACAGCAACTGTTTAATAAAATGTAACTGGAGTTGTGAATCACAAATTTACGTCAGCTTCAGAATGCAAAATACGAATATATTAAAATATTCACCTAAGCTGCAATGGCTTTCAAAGTTACGGTAGCACCGTTTCAAAGTTATGAAAGACACTATAATTTTATAATAGCCATAGACTAACATATCTAATCTAACCAATCGATGGTCACTTCAAGTTAAAGCCCAGTCAGGAATCATGATCCATTGGAGCAGCCTGGTCGAGAAGTACATGCATGTATTCATAAGTGAATGTATACCAATATGTACATAGCTCTATAATGAGGTTCCAGTGTACTTACAAACAGCTTCACATAAAGATTTAACAAAGCAAAGCAGAATTTCGTAGACATCGTGTTGCTCAAATGACGCAGCATACATGTGGGACAACATCTAAAAACATCATCCCATTTATAGAAAGCATATAATTGACTGCTATTCAATATCCATTCAAACACTCATCATTCCATCCAGCATAATAACTATACTATTTCCAAGACTGGCTTTAATCTTACAGGAAACTACCACAGCATAAGTTACTACCATCCACAAAAGTCACAAGGTTAAAAAAGATATAAACTTTAAAAAACATTATTTAGACAGGGTCGTGCAAAATTAAAATTATAATCGTTGATATGGCATAGTGAAGGGTGCAGAGGGGACACTGGATAGTTTTGCTGGGTGCTGAGAGGCAGAAATTGTTGAGGAATGAAAATAGTAATTACGTAGATGTTGTAATTTTCTAACTTTTGCTTAGACTAAGGACAAGGAGCACAGACTTTGTGCCTTGTTCCTGGACAAATGCAGAGACTTTGCATTGTTCCTGGACACAGAAAACCCTAACTAAGCCATTGATCTTTGGAGAAAAAAACTTTCTTACCACAAGCAGTTTCAGACCAGAAATAGCATCTGGAACAAAGTCAGAATCACCGTTGCTTATTTCTCCTTTCAAAGAATCATAAACTTGTTGGGCTAAAGCCAAGATTTCGGTTTTACTGATGATGAATGAAGTCAGCTTTTCAAGGGTGGTCAAATTCCGGCAAAATAAAGCAAGAAACACATATTTTTTCTTGAAATTTAACTATTAAATATAAAAAGGGCAGCATTCTGTCCTCGTCTATAGCACAAAACTGTCAAAGGCCGCCTCTGAGTTTATTGAAATCCGAAAAGCTAGCTATAACCCAATCATAGCCAAATGCTGCTGCTCCAGAAAAATAAATGTTTCTAACAAGAATTGGCGAACCACTTATGCCAGAGCATCGCGACACACTTTGGGTCGCGACTTATAGTTTGGGAAACGCTGGCAAAACTTATGGCATATATAGGGCATTTCCGATAGGCGCCATATAAAAGTCATTAGACCTATGCTTACATAATATGTTCTGTTAAATGGACCCATGCTGAAGTTGTACAAAGCCGTTGTTGGTAAATTTGATACACTGAATTTCGGATAGCCTATAGCCTACAGCTCTTCGGATTCTCACTCAAATTTACTAAGCAACGACAATAGCTTCATGGCTAGGACATTATAACAGTATGTCCGCATGTACGTACATATGCATGCATGTATGTAGACATGGTTGTATGTAAATTTGAATGTACATTATTTAAACTATATATTTAAACAGATATATATATATATATATATATATATATATATATTAGACCGCCTGCAGCATAGCATCTCTTCGCAGGGTATTAAACGCATTGCGCGAAATCAATTTCACGAAAATTTTGTCACTTTGCATATTATTATTATTATTATTGTTATTATTATTATTATTATTATTTTTGCCCGAGGTATCAATGATCCCTCAGGCGATCCAAACAATATCTGGAGATTATTATTATTATTATTATGATTATTATTATTATTATTATCATTATTATTATTATTATTTTCTGCCCGAGGTAGAAATGATCCCTCAGGCTCTAAGAAACTATTATAGAAATGTATTAAAGGTTCTCGTCCCCAACGTGCTGCTCAAAAGAACCCCTGAAAGCGACGGCGTTAAATTATTTTTATTATTATTATTATTATTATTATTATTATTATTATTATTATTATTATTATTATTATTATTATTATTATTATTATTATTATTATTATTATTATTATTATTACTATTATTATTATTATTATTATTATTATTATTATTATTATTATTATTATTATTATTATTATTATTATTATAAACACATTTATTTCTTCATAAAGCCAACAAACGAATATGCAGACTAATTTATTATTATTATTATTTTTGCCCGAGGTATCTATAATCCCTCAGGTGTCAGATATTAATAATCAATGTTTACTCTGGAGTGGCCATCCTTTGTCAAGATCCGGAAGAACGAAAGTGCTGTGGAACGCAACAGCGTTGAAACGTTGGATTACAACTGACAGGCGCTGGAACAAGAAACTGGTTTCTCTTGGGTCGCCAGAAATTTGGCCCAGGAGACGACCCAGGTCGGCGAGAAAGGCCAGTCCCTTAGCATTTTTAATTGGTCCCATGGTTTCAAAAGCCAGTGGGACAAAGGTAGGATTGCATCAGTTGGGTGTATTTTGCATTTTCCCTGGCTTCAGCCAGTTCAGCAGCTCCTCCCGTCTGGTTGAAGGTTGTGGGCAAGTAAGGTGGGGCCACTGTGTGGCCCCCATTATTATTATTATTATTATTATTATTATTATTATTATTATTATTATTATTATTATTATTATTATACAGGGGTACTTCATTCCCCCAGGGTCTTAGAAAATTATAAAAGTGTTGTATTCTGGAACGGCTACCCCTCATCCATGTCAATTAAGGGTTTAATGAAGGAGCCACTGAAAGCAACAGCGTTGAAGCGTTGTATTGTAATGGAGATACGCTGGAATAAGAAGCTGGACTCTCTGGGTTCGCCGGTTGCTTGTGTCAGATGGCGTCCCAGGTCTGAGATAAAATCAAGGCCTTTGCTGTTGATTGGACCTAGCGTTTCCATAGCAATCGGAATGAAAACGTGAGTGTCGAGGAGGGCGGAGTATTTCTGGTTCTTTCTGTCCTCTGCCAAGCCAGCTGCTGCTCCGGCTCGGGTGGCTGATGCGGCAAGGTAGGATGGTGCCAGCGTGTCCACCACCGTGGCATCCCACACCAGGCCTCTGCCGGCTCTCCATGGAATGAGAGTGATGCCATCCGGTCTTTTGCCGTCCGATCGAAGCAGGCCCTGAGGTTCCTTGGTCGCCGGGAACCCTGCTTTAACTAGAGCCCGGTAGAACAGGTCGTTGAGGACACCATGGCGAGCCACACGGCCAAAGCCCAACGAGCAAGACAAGCCGTGCTCGCCCCTCGCGGTGACAAGTGCGCCACAAGCACAAGTGTGTGGTTCGCATATGCTGGCTCCCAAGCGCAATCCAACCGCCACTCTCATGGCCTCGTCACTCAGTCTCAAGCCACAGGAAGTGATTGGCAAGGAGTAAAGCCAGTCTCCGGCATGCTGAGCTGTGATGGCCCTCCATCGGGCCTGGTCATGTTTCTCTATTAGTGGGTTGAATAGCTCTGAGAACGTCTTTTGTAGTAGTGGTTTGTCCCATTTGGATTGTATATGAGTTGGGAAGTCTTCTGTGATGTTGGTTCCCAGATCCGCCTGCCACAACGCCATTAGCTTCTCAACTTGTGGGTCTGGCTGGTTGCCTAGCTCTCTGAGGATGTCTGACTGGAGAACGAGGGTGCCCGCGGCCGATGCCAGAAAGGCGGGAAGTGCCAGCGACGACACCCTACGTACTCCCAGTCCTCCCATGCCAATTGGAAGAGTGGACTGAAGCCATTGAGACTCAGACAGGTTGATGTTTAAGATGTTCTCCAGGCCCTTTCGGAGACGCTGGTCGTACTCAGCCAAAGCGGGGTGACACACACATGGCGCACAACGTAGACTGTAGAGCATCTTTGGGGCGCCCAGAGAGCTTCTGAGTATAAGCAGTGCATCTTGGCGCGCTATTAGGCATAGTCTGTTAAGAGCTTTGCTCAGCTCCTCCACTCTGGTGTCCAGTGCTATTTGAAGAGCTGACCCAGTGGAGATCGGTGCTCCTAAGAGGCAGATCAGGTCTAGGTTCAACCTTGTGAATTGTCTGAATGATTTGTGAGTGACTTGTTGCAGATCTGTGGCTGTCACTTCACATTTCGCTCTGTTAAAGACGAGGCCCAGGTCTGCACATTCTGCCTCCAAAGAATCTATGTCTATCTCAACCGTGGATGATGGTCCACCCAAGGATATGTCGTCTAAATATCCGAAGGCTAGAGGAGAAGTCAACTTGAGGAGGGCAGGTTGAAGAGGTAGACAGAACAACAGAGGGCCCAGCGGATCGCCCTGCTGTGGGCCAACCATCGATAGTATTGTGTATTTGCCAAACTTGAGCTGAGATGTTTCTGCGTAAGCCAGATGGCAGTAAGGCGCGATCTCTGGCAGAAGAGTGTTGACAGATGATAGCATACGATCTCGATAAAGACTGTTGAAAGCGTTTGATATGTCGAGCTTTACAAAGACGGCGTTCGAGTCCAGATCTGCCAAAAATCGACGTGAAGCATGAACTGCAGCCTCTGCTCCTCCTGAAATGCCCACACCTAGTTGTCTTGGTGACAGGTAGGATAATATTTTGGGTACTGAGTAAGATTTGGCACCCTTGGAGGCCAGTCTGCGCCATAGGTATCCTATTACAATGGGACGCAGGCCACCTGTCTTCTTCCTGAGAGCGAACAGCGTGCCACCGAACAAGATCGATCTGATTTCTTGCGGGCAGATGCCTTTCAGCAGTAAGTTGATTAATGCTGTGACTGCAGAGACGAGAGTTTGGCCGGCATCGGCGGATTTGATCATTTCCAGAAGGTGCTGTGGCCGCAGTCCGTCCGGGCCACCCGATGAACCAGCTGGAAATGTACGGATGAGGTCACGCAGCTCTGACTCCGCCAGTTGGATTGGCTGAGTAAGAGGTGGAGGCGGAGCAGTCGGGCGGTCCGTTGGAGGGACCGGATGCTTAGATTGTAGTTCGGTGAATGTTTGATCGCAGATCATGGCCGGAGTTTCACCCGAGCAGAGTATCCTTGCAGCCGCCTTGATATTGCCATCTTCGAGCTTGGCCGAGACTGCTGCCGCAATAGACTGATCGCTGCCGTAGTTCTTGTTGTTACCCGCCTGGTGAAGCTGTTCTTCATCTCCGAATATTGCTTCCGCCTTGGTGCGCCAAGTGTCAAAAAACTCTGTGGTCCTTTTCTTAATGATGGAGGTCAGGTTATGACGCTTGCCTCCATGTCTTGGCTGTTCCAGTATTACTGCGCCGAAGCTCAGCAGGCATCTCCAGTTGTCCAGTTGCATTGGATCTGATGTGAGCTGGTTGAGCTATTATTATTATTATTATTATTATTATTATTATTATTATTATTATTATTATTATTATTATTATTATTATTATTGTTGTTGTTGTTGTTGTTGTTGTTGTTGTTGTTGTTGTTGTTATTATTATTATTATTATTATTATTATTATTAGTAGTAGTAGTAGTAGTAGTAGTAGTAGTAGTAGTAGTAGTAGTAGTAGTAGTAGTAGTAGTAGTAGTAGTAGTAGTAGTAGTAGTAGTAGTAGTAGTAGTAGTAGTAGTAGTAGTAGTAGTTGTAGTGGTATTATTATTATTATTATTATTATTATTATTATTATTATTATTATTATTATTATTATTATTATTATTATTATTATTATTATTATTATTGTATTATTATTATTACACATGCCTTTACCTTCAATGTTTATCCATTTATATTAAGCGCTACTATCTAAATGTTACTAGCATCAATCGATGGCGCTGAGCAATTGTGAGTGAAGGACTTGCTGAAGATCCTACACAGTAACTGTCTCAGGGAAGGAGGCACGAACCCGTACTCTCCTTGTTGCGAGCAATCGCGCTAGTCAAATGTGTCCCAGGTGTGTGTATGTACGTGTATGTTGTGTATCAGAGTGTGTACTTCTATATACGCATCACTACACTTAAATGTAGCCACGTGCTTGGAGAAAGACATCATGCAGGGCACAATGCCGGGAAATCGGAAAAGAGGAAGACCGAGAACAAACTGGTTGGGCAACATAAAAGAATGGACTGGATTGACAATGGAGGAATCGATAAGACTGACGGAAGACAGAAGACGCTGGAGGAATATTGTTCATGATGCGGCCGATCCTCGAAACGAGGATGGCTGAGAACAGAACACTTAATGTGGTGCCTTTCAGATGACTCATAAAATCCCTGGTTTGTATTGTTGGATGAACAAAGATAAAAACTGCAAATTACCACAACCACTTCATGTTTCGCTGTGTTAACGAATGGGTCAACGGTAAAAGAGAATGCGAAGATATTCACTAGTAGGCCTATTCACCTGTATTGATTTTCAAAATGTCCGCTTGTAGCCTATTTCTATAATCAGATATCCTCATAAGTTTGGTGGCTATATTTGGCAGTGGAACAAATAATTTATGAGGTGCTGGATGATCTAGTGGTTAGCGAGGACTGTTAACGGAAAGGTCGGTGGGTTTAAATACCTGACGGACCAGAAATTTGGGTCGAGATTTCGAGTCCATCTGCGCCCCTAGCCAACTCAGCTATAATGATTACACCGACCGTCGGTTGGAAGATGAGACGGCGATGGCTACCTCTGGAGTTTAAACCAGTGCATATTTTAACTGTATAACTACTGGGACAAAATAATGTCCCAGTAGTTTCAGGATTTGTCCGAGTAGCTTTTGGTGATTTTATTCCAGGTAATACTCTACTTTCCGTGTTAGTTTACAATGGCGCCTTGTATGGCTGCAAAACAGTTAAATTCGACTCCTGTGATATCTTGTGATCATCTTGTTACTTCTCCACTAATGCTTCTGTCCACGGTTATAACACTAGATCTCGGTTTAATCTTCGCTCTGCCATCTGTAAAACTAATGTTAGGCAATTTTCTGCTAGAATAACAGGGCCTAAACTATGGAACTCCATTGACCGTGGCATCCGTAATCAGAGGTCACTAAACTCCTTCAAACAGGCCTATAAAAACACTTACTTAACTGATGTTGATTTTACTACTGCCATGCCTATTTCTCATCCTAAGTTAATTGAACTGACTCATGTTTCCTTCAAGTTCTTTCAATTTGTTTCATCATAGTGGGGAAGACTAGACAAGCCCATTGGGCTTCTTCTCCCCACGAATCGGTTTTTATTACTTAACCTGTTAGACAATAACCTCTTTAATTTTTGTTTCTTATTAATGGCGCTTACGAAATGTAAACTGTTAATGACTGTATTCACACTGTACTTTGTATTCACTGCTCATGGAATCGATTCGAATAAATTTGATTTGATTTGATTTGATCCGTTCACACTACGGTTTCCGACTTAGCCTCTCGTCGAGCTCTGCGCTCTTCGACTAAGGGGGAACTATTGGTCCCTCGGGCCCGCTCCTCGGTCGGACAGCGTCGAGCCTTTTCGGTTGTTGGCTCCTCCACTTGGAATGGGCTGTCGCTTACGTTACGCTTACTGCCCCGGAATGTTTTGCCTGCTTTCTATCAACTGTTAAAGTCCTTTCTGTTTGGCCGTGGTTGGGCTGGGAGCGCCTCTGAGTAGGTTTCTTGAAGAGGCGCTATATAAATATCCGGAATGAATGAATGAAGGACTATGAATTGTAATCATCTTGCATTGTGTCAGTTTGAAATTAAACGAAGATTATTGTTATTATTAAATCATTAATCTTCTAATTCGAAATATTCAACGATTGAAACATTATCTGAAAATCGAATGAATGCACGTTATAAATACAAATATAGCTGTAGTCTATAGTTAACACGTTATACACAACGTGTTACCAATATCTCTGGTACAGGTGCACACTCTAGATTTTATTTGTATAGGCTAGCCGCCGCTAGCGATTGTTATGGTTTTATGTCTTCTGTCATTTGTGCTCCTGTGAATTATTTCAATTGCATAACTGTACACTGTAACCGGTTGCGGTTTGTCAACCGGATTGTTTCAATAAAGAAGAATATTATTATTATCACTGTTTGTTAGGCAAATGTAATTAGGCAAATGAAACAAAATCCCACAGGCATAGCATACGTCTCATAATAGGAAGAGAAAACGTATACATAGTGTCGTTAGTCTTCAGACAAAGAAAACGTAGATATATGGTTACGATTGTCTTCAGACAAAGAGAAAACGTAGACAACTAGACATGGTTACGATTGTCGTCTAATAAGTGAATTTACATGTAGGCATGGTTACGATTGTCTTCAGACAAAGAGAAAACGTAGACAACTAGACATGGTTACGATTGTCGTCTAATAAGTGAATTTACATGTAGGCATGGTTACGATTGTCTTCAGACAAAGGGAAAACGGAGATATGATTACGATTGTAACAAGTAGAAAAAATGTACATGTAGACATGGTTTAGATAGTCTTCTGACAAAGAGAAAACGTAGACATGGTTACGATTGTCGTCAGACAAAGAGAAAACGTATACGGGCATTTGCTGTGGTTGGTCCCTCTACTTGGAATGTCCTTCCCCTCATTAAGGGTTAAACTAATGACTAGTTTTTCCTCTTTGGTTTCTCGTTCTTTAAAGACGTTTCTTTTCCCCGGGGTTTTCGTGCTGAGAGCGCTTCTGAATAGTTATTCTGAGAGAGCGCTATATAAATCTTTAGATACAATACAATACAATACAATACAATGGTTACGATTGTCTTCAGACAAAGAGGAAACGTAGACATGGTTTCGATTGTCTTCTAACTTAAGTTGATCTAATTATGTTTCAAACTTCAAACTTCTTAGAATAACTTAAATATGGATATGTATAATAACAAACAGCAAATTTGGTAAAATACGGTGGCTAAAATGGGCTCTATTTTGCTGCGAGAGGCGCTCTACAAATTTTTAGATACGATACGATAGATACGATCTATTTGGCATCAAATTCTCTAAAATGCGTTGTCGGCTGCAGGGGGCTCAAACCCCGCTGGGGAGCTTACGACACTCCCTCAGACCCATATATTCGTGGCAGACTTTGTCCCAGTAGTCAAAATCTCTTCAAATATGCACTGGTTTAAAGGACTGCTCCTGTCTTTTTTTAGTTCAGAGGTGTCAAACCTTTCTTAATGATGGGCCATTGGCAATAATTATTTACCAGAAAGTAGTAGCAAAGGCAGCTGAGAAAAATGGAGTAGGGATCAGAAAGCTTTGCAAGCTAAATCTTAAATGGTGCATATTTAGCATACAAACAGTAAAATTAGGCTTATAGAATCTTAGTTTCGATCTTCATATAAGTCATGAACATCACAGTAGTCTTTTGGCAAAGCTCCGTGGGCCAGAAAACCGTAGTGAGCGGGCCAGAAATTGCCCACGGCCGGATCTTTGACACCTCTATTATTATCATAGTTCATGGTGACAGTTTTACAAGAATTGAAAAGTAAAAGTAAGACGGATGTAGAGTAAGAAAGTAATCCTTTGGGGGGACGTTTTATTAGTCGTCGTAGAGTGGGTTCCAACGTTGAATCGGTGACGTTTCAACTGACACATGCGCAGTGGAAAAAATTATGGGTAGCTCCGTAGCGTGGACCACAATTAGTCCAATAATCGCTATACCCACCAAGGATGGCGTTCTCCAAATCTAAATCTGAAGACCGTGGACAAATACTTACCTCTGTTATACTATTTTCTTTGCATCTATCAGTGGAACGGATTTTCTCTTTATAGAGCTATAGTTTGCGTTGGAAGAAGATGGAAAGATATGACCAAAGGCGTCGATCTGTACCCTGGTACGTTGGTGAATCCCAAACGTAAGGCCCCTAAGAACGTCCATTCGTGGGTAGTCGAGGTCGGTGCGGTGTTATTCACACTTGATCGGCAATCTCTAACCGTTAGCCGATTGCATCGAAACCAGTCCGCTTTTGAGTAACTGTTTGTAAGTCAGGTTGGTATGCCAGAGCCCTTTGCTTGCTCTTATACCTATTGAGTACGCTAACAACTTACAATTGGAAGAAACTCATGCCTAGCACCAGCAGTTGCTCTGTGATGTTTACACCCGGGGTCTATTGGGTGGTGCCTATTTCTGTCGTAATTTTACCAACACGATAATAATTACTGTTTACTACAGTTTTAAAAGTCATTGAAGAATGCCAGATTCTTACTACCGGTAGCCTACATGGGCATTTGTACATACGGTAAATACGATCAGCTGGGGTAGAGTAAACTCTAAGCTTAGTCTGAAAAGTGAGGATAAGATAATCACAAGATTCTTAATTTCCAGTCCTAAATGTTGGGGTGCAGCGACTCAAATTTAAAACGTTTGGTCAAAACGTGAGTGTTTGAACACGCGACATTTATATTATATAACGCTACCATATTAACCACAGAATTATTATTATCAAGACATTATAATTATTATTATCAAAAGACAATTGATTCGTACTCGTAGTAACAATGACGTTTCACCCTATAACTGATATTATGATGTTTTAACAGTGTGATTCTCCGTAAAGAGTCTTTTAGTTATAGTTACAGTTATAGTTAATGGTTTCTTATTTTAGTTATAGTTACAGTAATAGTTAGTAGTATTTTTTCGTCATAGTTATGGTTATAGTTACTGGCTTTTTATTTTAGTTACTACTTATTTGCGCTAGTCAAACTGGGTCGCAATCGCTATTGAAAGGTTTACAAAATAGCTAAATTTAACAAACTGCGCCACTGCTACTGGGTTAATTCACAAATCCAAAATCCAGGGCGAACATAGGTTATTGGCTGTAGGCCATTTTCACGTCTTCATGTTTGTCGATACTGCACTTTTAATTTTTTTACTAAGGAAAATAACGATGAATTTTCGTTAGTGTTATTTTCGTTATAGCCTAGTCATAGTTATAGTTAATGATATTTTTTAGTTATAGTTATAGTTATCATTCACGAAATGGTTTTATTTTCGTTAACTAACATTTTCTTTGGCGTTATCGTTAACGAGAATCACACTGCGCTTTAATTAATTGTGATTTTAATTGAAATCTGACATTTATAAAGCGCCACTGCAAGAAAATAATTCATGAGTGGCGCTTCCCACACAAACCAGTGAAATTGCTGTCGAATATTGCAAACTTCAGAAGTTTGCGAAGTTATGAAACAGATGAGTTTGATCCGCAGCTCTCGAGAATGGCGGTTCAAGCTGGTGGGACCAACATAGGCAATGCTTCTGGACTGAGTTGTAGCAGTATGCACACGAGAGATCCATGGGCAGCCTCGACTCGGAACCAAGGATTGCGAAATGAAGAAGTACTTGAGGTATGACGGTGCAGAGCCATCAAGGGTCAGGATCTTAAACTGAATACGCTGCTGGATACTGGATAGGTAGCCCATGCAAAGTATCCTGCATGAAGGAAACTATATGGCCAAACCTGGGTGCACCTCCGATAAGAAAAGAAACATTGTTATTTGGAAGCTGTACTTCTATTATGTGCTTTACAAATGTCAACTGTCTACAGTTGTAGTGGTTAGTACTTACAGCTTAGTTGTAGTTCGTCGGAAAGGAATATTTACATTACATCTAGTAATTTATCTTATAGTAAACATCAGAAATGATGATGGATATTGATCAGTATATTAAAAAATAAACAGCGATAAAAACCGTATAACATCATCAACCTACACCTACTTATGTATACTTAAAGCGGCGTAGATTACATATTTTTATCATCTAAGCTTATTTGACTTTTGGAGGATTTTCCACAGGTGATGAGCGTGAACTCAATTTCCATCTGCAATGTTAATTTCTCATCGATTTCCAATCTTACATATATTATATTGTCAGTTGTCCTCTTCTTCGTCATGCAGTGTAAATCGTTTGAAGATGCGTAATCGTTCTTGTAGTCACAGTAACGGTATAAGGTAAAACCGTTTCGACTATCGAACGAGTACCGCACGTGATCTAATGATTTCTTGAGACTTCAAAGTTCGAAAAGAATCGTAAATTCAGACATATCATCAAATGACAGGTTAGCCGTTCATGTCCATCGTCAGTCTCATGACTCGTCTTTTCTATCGCTGTTAATCTCAGCCTACTCATTGAAATCATGAACGTCCACGAATTGTCTGATCTTCTTGATGACCAAGTTTGACTGTCTATCAGACATCCCCCTCGAAGGATTTGTTAGAAGGAAAAATATTAGGCTCTATCGTACCTCCTGCGTACTGATTGTCTCCAAGACAAATGCTGCATCAGCTACTTTTTGAATCTTTCCTTCCACATTTGTTTTGAATTCGCCCTCCATGCATTCTCATTGATTGGCGTCGCCAGCTACAATGGCAAACCAGGGTTGCCAGATTTTGAAAGTGTTTCATCGCGAAATCACGTCCAAAAGTCACGTGCCGAACAGCTAATTGAAAACATTAATAAATTTTTGCTGGGTAGCCTACGTCAAAATACATACGCTATTGGTTTCACCAAGACACGTTATGAAACCATTGACATAAAAATGTATAATATATGGCAGACTGTTTCCTGCTTAAAGTAGACTAGTCCGTACTCGGTATAGAGCATGCATTTATTACTAACTAAGCAACACCACATCAAAAGAGTAGCTAGTAACAGTAACCTACTGCGGTCAATTCAAGAGAATAATTCATAATGTCGCCGTTGCGACCGCGACACAATTATTATTATTATTATTATTATTATTATTATTATTATTATTATTATTATTAAATAAATTTGTAACGCGCGCAAGGTCACACCGAAATGTGATTCTGAGGCGCGGATAGTCAGCCGCCAGGTGAAGATGCACTTAGATTTCTAAATCCTTGAAAGCCAAGGAGAAATAGTGAGTTTTGAGCCGCCTTTTGAAGGAAGGAAGTGAAGTTGAGCTACGAAGAGAAAGTGGTAGTCGATTCCATTCCTTTGGAGCAGAGGCGTGGAATGCACGAGAGCCCATAACTGTTCTGCATCGTGGCTCAGCTAGAAGACCTGTACTTGATGATCGCAGGCAACGACGAGGGATGTAAGGAGTTAGTAGTGCATGAATATAGGTAGGTGTGCTGGTGTTGAGGGCTTTGTAGGTCAAACAGGCCAATTTAAATTTTATTCTGAATTCAACAGGAAGCCAATGCAGCTCGTGGAGTAGGACTGAGGAGCAAGTTTGTAGTGGGACACGCATCACTACACGAGCTAAGGAGTTTTGGATTCGTTGCAGCCTTTTGAGTTCAAGGTTTGAGACACCCACAAAAAGGGAATTAGCATAATTAATCAAGACGAGAGGATACAAGTGAACAGGTTATAGTTTGAGACATATTCTTAGTTAGAGCAGACCTGATGTGACGTATTGCCCTGATGTGATAGAAACAAGATTTACAAAGGTTTGTTATGTGTTGTCGGAATGTTAGCTTAATGTCCAGGGTTACCCCAAGTGTTTTGACAGTATCTAAAAGAGACACAGCAGTGCCTGCGAGGTCGACACTAGAAAGTGAAGGGAAAGAACGCAGGCGTTGGCCTGAACCGAACAGAATTGCCTCATATTTGCTTGGGTTTATGGCCAAACCATTGAAACAGAACCATGCATACATAGATGAGAGGCACTCTTCAAGTTTTAGTTTACCAGACTGGTCAGTGTGTGAAAGAGCAATATGAAGCTGAGTATCATCCGCGTACTGTTGTAATTGGATTCCAAAGTGCTTAGCTATATGACTGATTGGGGAAGTAAAGACTGTAAATAATAAAGGACCGAGGACAGATCCTTGTGGTACTCCAGCAGTACAAAGCGTGGGCTCAGACCGAGTGGTACCGATGCCTACCTGCTGACTACGGTCACCCAGGTAAGAAGCTAACCAGTTTAAGGCAGTCCCAGAAACACCGAAGCTGTTGGTTAGTCTTGAAAGGAGTAGCTGGTGGTCTACGGTGTCAAAAGCTGCACTGAGGTCAAGACATACTGAGAGACAGGCTTTACCATTGTCAATACAGAAGAAGATGTTATCCAGTGTAGACACAAGAGCAGTTTCAGTGGAATAGCCTTCGCGGTAAGCTGACTGATAAGGGCTGAAATTAGGTGAAGAAGTGATGTGTTTCTTGATACGTGTAAGAAAAAGACGTTCAAGGATCTTGGAAATGTTATTGAGGTTAGAGATAGGTCTAAAGTTAGAAAGGTTGCTGGTGTCAAGGTCAGGTTTTTTGAGTAAAGGCGTGACCAGAGCAGATTTGAAGCATGACGGAACACACCCTTCAGCAAAAGACAGGTTGGCCAAGTGTGCAATAAGGTGGGAGAAAACATCAGAACAAGAGACAATAAGTGGTGTAGGTATGAAGTCCATTGGGGATGATTTAGGGACCATACTCTTGAGAAGATTAAAGACTTCAAAGTAGGTGACAGGTGGTAAGTCATCAAAGGCGGAGCCGGAGAAGTCAGAGTCGAGCAGCATGTCATTCCATGCTAAATTGGCAGCACATCTTGCAATTTTACATTTAAGATCGTTAATTTTGTTTACAAAAAATGCAGCAAATTTAGAACACAGAATCTGATTCTCAGGGTCGGAGCGTTGGCAGTTGACAGTATCCTTTGAGTGTAGCAGACGGTGGGAGATGCGCCATCGGTCTCGTGGATTTTCAGCACTTTCAAGTTGGCTACGGAAGTACGAACTTCTTGAATCATTAATGAGTTTGTTTGTGACACGGCAGTGACGATGATAACGCTGTCTATCCTCATCAAGTCCAGAAATTTTCCATTTCCTCTCCAGTCGACGACGTTCCCTCTTTGCCTGGGATACCTCAGATGACAGCCATCTAGTTATAGGTTTAGATGGTCGCCTGTAGGAAGTCTGAATTGGAGCGATTTTGTCCAAGGTTAACGTTACTATTCTTTTCAGTTGTTCGGCGAAATCGTTTGCACTGTTTGCAGGAGCAACGAAAAGATCAGAATCAACGAGTAGGTCACTAAACGTTAAAGGGTCTACTGCTTTGATGTTGCGGTATGTGTGCTGAACAATTCAAAAGTACCGGTAGCCCAAATATCTCGAGGTCGCGAGAACGAAATTTTAAGTCGCTACATGGAAAGAATGACATTACAACATTAATAGAGCGCCTTTGGGAGTTGTTACAAAGGCGATATATATATATATATATATATATATAAAAACATACGTTCTGAAGATGATTTCATTCTCTTCCATTTCTTTGGTAGGTCCTCGGGCCTATATTTTTTTACGACATAGGCCTACCGGCATTCTTTTATCGAGATATCTGCTCCAGTCGCACCTCTAGCCAGCTCTGATATAACGAATATAGGCCTATTGCTCGTACACTGTCGGTGGGAAGATAAGACGGCGATAGAGAGGACTGGTCTTCCGCGGTGACCTGCCCTCATAAATTATGTCGAAGCTACAAAAACTGAATACGTATAGCCAGGACGAATCCCAAGGTCCTGGACACTGGGTCAATTAATGCATAATTAGACCTGAGAGTTTACGCCGCTTCCAAATTACACTGCTAATGTGGGGTCTACTCATTAAGCTCAAACTCGCAATCGTTCGAGTGCAGACTGCGCGCTACCGAATAGTCCGCTGTGTCATACACTAAAGAATGCCCAGCCGAAAAATGCGATAAATAACGCTTTTGTTTTTAATCTTATTTTGCAAGCTAAACATTTAAATGAAATATGTTTCAACTGTTTCAGCGATATGAGCCTACGTGTGATCTCGTCGTAATCCTGCCCCGAAAAATTTCGAATTCTGTTAGATATCTCTGTATCCTGATATAAAAAAATTATGCATGCGCCGATTCAGAAATAAATCCACAGATTTTAGACAGCCGAGATGTGCTTCAATTATTTCAGTTCTTCAGTCAAGACGCTGATATTTCTGTGGATGTTCAGCTGCCTGTTCGACATACATTGTTTAATCTAGACGTCTTTGGGGGTGGGGGGTAAAGTTCCTTCCAGGATTGAGTTTCCCCCCAGAAAAATTAACGAGATGAAATTTTTAGACAAAGTGTGAAATTTCAGGATAATTTTTCCCCGCAGGATGTATTGTGATATGAAATGTTTGTTATTGAAAAGTCTCCTTACTACCCCCCTCGATAATTCTTCTTGGAAAACTCCTGTTATACCCCCCTCGCTCGATAATTGTTGGAAAAAGCCTGTTACTACCCCCTCGAAAATTTCTTGGAAAACTCTCATTACTACCCACTAGATTTTTTTTTGAAGATTCGTTACTACCCCCTCCCCGGTCGTCAACTTTTGGAACATGTTGGACAGTTGGACACCCCCAGAACCCTGGATTCCCCCCCGACACCAAGGGGACTAGATTAAACACTGTTCGACATAGCTCTCGGAGAATGTCATGGCGAGGCAGATATTATTGGCAAAGATAAAATAAGTAAGTAAGTTAGTTAGTAGACCCCTGTATTCTTTATTGAACCAATTGCTAACTGCATTCTGGTTTACATTCTACAATGGCTCACAATCTCTGATGTTACATTTTAACTTCTGTTTTTTCCCCTTCAAACTGCGCTCTCTATAAGAAGCGCATATGATCACAGGAATGCCTTGACCAGCGCCTTCAGCGGTAACCACGAGATCGATCTTATCTTCATCGTGTGCAATACGACAGAATGCGCTAAAGTCTATGGCGCAGTAATTACCTTCATACAGAGTCTCGTTGTTCTCGTTTCGACAAAATACCAGTGTGATTCAAGTTAACTGAAACTGAAACTGAAATGTCAGTTAACTGATTTATTTGATTTCAGTTAACTGGAACTGAAACTGAAACGGAAATGGCCAAGAAACTTAAACTAAATAGAAACTGGAATGGCGAAAACTTTAATAGAAACTGAAATTCAAAAACTGAAATTCAAAAACTGAAATTGATAGTTAGATGCATTAAATTGCCAATTTAAAGAGACGTTTATTTAGATCAATGCATAATCTTACTTATCAATATGTATATCTATAAATATTCATATATCAATGTCTTTTCTTGCCATCCTGCATGATGGTTTCATTTACATAAAGTCTATGTTTTATCCAGTGATATCTATTAATTAGCTACTGATACAAATCAGTGGACTTGTCGATTGGACGGAAGTTACCAATTGCTTGTTTTGAAATTGTCTTTCTGTAATGAACATTTTCTGTTATAGTTTAGACTGTTTAAATATATTATAATATTTTGCCATGAGTATTCAGTATGAGAGGTAGAAAACGACAGAGCGCAGTGTGGGACTACTATTTGCAAGACTTTTGAACGACAATTCTGCATGTAGGCCTACTGTACTGATTAACAACAAACCATGTGGTCGCAAAATCTCAGGGCGCAACTGCTCGAGTCCATTTCAAAGCGCTTCACAAGGACGCTTATGAAAAATTCATTTATAAAGAGTTAGTGTTACTAAAGAAAGTAGGGCCTAAACCAAGTCAACCAGCGCCAGGATCAAATTTCAAGTCACAATTCCAGTAATTTATTTATTAATCACTTTCTTCGACCTATTGTAAAGTGGGGTGAACCCGTAGTCTAGGCTGGTAAATTATTTTATGTCGTCAAATTCAAATGGAAGTTGGATTGATGAAAAAAATTGTGTCCATAAATGGAAGTGGGATTGATGAAACCATTTCTGTGTTTAAATAGAAGTTACATTGATGGAAATAATTTTTACCGTAAATAGAAGCTGGATTGAAGAAACTAAGTTTTTGATACAATACAAGCTGGATTGATGAAAATAATTGTTTCCGTAAGTAGTAGTTGGACCCATGAGAATAATTCTTTGCTTAAATAAACGTTCCAATGATGAAAAATATTTGTTTGGTTAAATAACAGTTGGGTAAATTTTGTCATTAAATGGAAGCTGGAGTGATGAAATTTTTAGATGAAATAGAAGCGGGATTGATGAGAGTTATCATGGACATAGTTTTTCCTTAATAACCGGTTATTGCCGGTTATTACCACTGTCCCGGCAAATATAGGTTTTTGCCGGCTTTAACCAAAACCTTGGTCACTTGTAATATTTGTAAATCTATTTACTGACTATTCAGTAGCTGAGGCTATCTTACTTTATGATGAAAGGTTTTGTGTTCATGTAAAATTATGAATACATAATAGCAGTTTTTCACTAAGAAGTTACATGTGTGAACATGCTCATATCACGCATTAGCTCGTAAGTTTGCTAAACAACGTCAAAAACTGAAATAGAAATTGGCTGAAAACTGAAACTACAATAGAAATTCAGTGAAAACTTTAACTGAAATAGAAACTGAAATCAGTCCGAAAAACTGTAATCGAAACTGGAATGAGGCTATTCCAGTTAACTTAAACTGAAACTGAAACTGAAATAAATCAAAAACTTTAATCACACTGCAAAATACGAGTCTTATATCGATGTCAAACGGCTGCACGTTGCAATGGTCGTCTACGACAATACGTCAGCTCGAGTGACTTTGAACGACATCAAGGAAGCGACACCGAAAGTGGGAAACTGCGAGTTCGATAAGTTCCTTAACAACAGTATGGCTTCTTATGAAGCTAGAGGAAAAGCAGATGGACTGCTGAAGGAAAGCTTGAATGAAGCGAACACAGTCTTTAGCCAGTTCGCTAGATCAAAAGCTAGGAAAATACTTTGGTTGTTTTCGGATTGTAGATGCTGTGGTGCCTCATAATGCAACAGCGACAAAAAGCAGGAGGTAATAATGCCCTTGGGATATCAGTGGAGGTTATGGTCAGAACGTCTTCGTCTTTACGGGAGCAGGCCTATTACTCAGTGTCCCGATGGATGGTTTCACAGGTTGTCACAAGAGGATACTATGAAGACGATAGCATCGACCAATTCCAGTCACTACGCTTGTATTGACAAGTGGGTCGACATTGCCAACAAGGAAATCATCTCAGGTCTCCGTTTCGTGAAATTTTTTAATAGTAAAATAATTCGCTCATTTCAATCACTAAACTGTCGATGGTATCATTATAATTAATATCACGCATTCATTGAGAGCCATTGTCTAATGAGTAATGACCAAGTATCAATCGATGGCGCTGAGCAACTGTGAGTGAAGAACTTTCTCAAAGTCTCATATACAGTAACCATCTTAGCAGAGGAGGTTCGAACCCCTATTTCCCGCATTACATGGGGAGCGCTCTATCAATCGGCTACTATACACCAATATAGCAATGCAGTACGCATCAATCGCTATGATAGACTCGAAGACATTTGAAGACATCTCGGCTTCTGGTCTAACACCGAAACCAATCAAACAACCAATAACTTTTACTAACCTAACAGCTTAATTGCCTGCCTCTTATACCCACTATTATATAACATACCATCTATTTTTGTATCTCTATACTCTACTCCTAATTTATGCTGTGCCTAATACCTAACCTAAGTATAGTTCCCGATTTTAGTAAGCAGCAACCATCGACTGATACCTTGAGCATCTTTACAGTGGCGCTATATCAGTTCTTGGATTAGATTAGCTAATAGAACGGGGAAAGGCGCCGCACTCCTTTGCATCTTGACCTGCAACCGATTTCCCCGTCTATCGATTCTGCTTTGATTAAGCACCTGTGAATTAGCTGGTTCCCGCGACTTCGCTTTTTGGGCTCTGTAGAAATCTCGAGATTACGATCACGATTATTTCCTTGGCAATCGAGGTAGCATAATGATTGTTTCACATGATAATTATACTTGGCCAAGTTGGAACCCGCAAATACAGACCCTGCAGCCCGTTACCAAAGAAACCACTGTGCTGCACAAATGAGACAGTTAAACAGCCCTTTTATATCTGCAATTTTAAACAGAGGGGTTCTACTTGTATAGGTACTATTCCTGAACTCTGGTCAGCAAAAGATTAGCAAAGACGTATACATCGGTGCAAGCTGTAGACTGTGTATAGAGTTTGCCAATTAAACATCTTCCTCTTCTTACAGATGCGCTTGTAATGTCACATCAAAGCAGTTTATGTGTCATGGTAAGCAGAAAACTTTTAAATGCACGTTGGGTTTTGAGTCATCAAAGGACAGGCTATGGGATGATGATGCTGATTCCTTTTGAATATGTGCCTGCTGGTTTCAACTCACTATATCTCAAGACTTTCCGTTTTAGCCGGGGCCGGGTCGGGAACGCTCCTGAGTATAGTTGCCTTGAATGAGCGCCATATAAGTTTCCACAATGAATGAATGCCTACAATCATGCCTTGACTTATGGCCTTGGCGATGCTCCCGCACGCATAAGCCGCTCGTTTATGGAAGACCTCCATCCTTCTCTGTTGTATGCCCTGTGCATAGCCTCCTGAACCGACCATCCCATTTCTCCACAGTCCTCCTTTATCATATCCATCCATCGTTTCTTCTGCCCTCCTCTTTTTCTTTTTCCGTGCACATACCCGTTGAGAGCTATCTTTGGATACCTGTCATTCCCCATTCGGGTTACGTGTCCAAAGTATCGCAGCCGTCTGTTCTGTATCCTGCTGACTATGTCGTATCGGATGTTTAGTCGGTTGTGTATCTCTTTATTCCTTATCCTGTCTCTTCTTGTGACTCCCTCAATCCTTCGCAAGCACGCCATTTCAAAGACCCTCAGCCGCTGCTTATGTGTCTCCTTCAATGTCCAGGTCTCCGAATTGTACAGCAATGCGCTCAGCACTAGTGTTTCATATAACCTGACCTTTGTACCTCTGATTATTTTTCTCGAGCTCCAAACCTTCCCCAGCGCCTGCCATATTCCTCTTGCCAATCCGATTCTTCTTTCTATATCTTTCCCCGATCCTCCCTGTGTACTGATGCTTCCCCCAAGGTAAACAAAGCTGTCCGTCTGTACCAGCTGTTGTCCATCCACATTTAGTATGAACCTCTTGTCTCCGCCTCCTACAAGTTGACTTTCTGTTTTCGCTACATTTATCGCCATACCCATCCTTTTACTCACTTCCACTACTCTTGTCACTACCTCCTGTAGTCCCACCACCTGCTCTGCCAGCAGTGCTATGTCATCCGCAAATCTTAGATCACCTATCAATTCTCCTCCAATCACAGCTCCTTCCTCTGTTCCTTCCAGAGCCCTAGCCATGATCAGTTCCAGAAATATGTTGAAGAGCAGCGGCGACAGAACGCAACCCTGCAGTACTCCCACTATGGTCTCGAACCAATCCGATAGTTCTCCGTTCACTCTCACAGCGCTGAAGGTGTCCTTGTACGCATTTTCCAAGATTCTTACTATCTTATCAGGGTATCCATATTGCCTCATAACCCTCCACAGACCCTTTCTCCACACGCTGTCGAAGGCTTTACGGAAATCTATGTAGCATATGTATAGCTCTTTCCCATATTCTTCATACTTCTCCGCCAATTGTCTCAGGGTAAAGATTTGGTCAATTGTACTTCTATTAACTCTGAATCCTGCCTGCGCCTCCGACATGATCTCTTCCGTCCTCTTTCTGATCCGTTGTAATATGATTGTTGAGAAGATCTTGCTGCTGTGGCAAAGCAGGCTTATCCCTCTGTAGTTCGCACACTCCAACTTGTCCTTTTTCTTATGTATGGGTATAATAATTGCTTTTTTCCATTCCGTAGGCAACACCTCTCTTTCCCACACCATTTGGCATATAGCCTATGCATGATCTTGATTCCCATTCCTTCCATTCCTGCTTGTATTTCCTCCGTTGTAACATTATCTAGGCCCGGTGCCTTCCTATGCTGTCTATCTCCTAAGGGAGATAGAGAGCATGGAGGAGGACAATCATGCCTTACCAAGTTTTAAATGAAAATTGTAGGCCTATTTACATATGGCGCTACTACAGAGTACAGAGAAGCTAATCAGACGTACTTCCTACCCGACAGCATAAACGATGATCGAAGAGAATGGTTCTCAAGGGTTTACGGAACAGTGGAAAAGAAAGACCAGGGAGCTCCTTATGTGGGTTGCTTTGCAGCTTATGCCATAGCTCCAACTTATATGTTATGTGTAGGTGCATAAGTATGCATGCATGTATGCATGTTTGCGTGTGTATCTAGCTGCACGTATGTATGTGAGGAAGTGTACATGTGTGTGCATGTATGTATGAGAGTGTATCGAAATATATGTATGTATTTATGTATGTATTAGAGCTGCGGATTTTGACGATTAATTAATCGCTTAATCGTTAAAAATTTTAATCGATTAATTTCGGCTTGTTCGATTAATTTTCGATTAATTTTTGTACTGATTTTATCACGTCAACCGATCTATTTCCGGAATAAACAACACGGCGAACAGTAATAATGTGAAACATTTGAGTGGAAAATTAAGCGATCATTTTGCATTTAATGTAAAATGCTGAGGCGAAATTATTGAAGATTTTTGCAGATAGAAGGTAGTTACTACTGACAACATTTCTCACTTTGAACTTTAGCATGTTGAATGATTGAATGATTTGTGCAGTGTATACAGTCTCAACAGTTTTTAACGCTTTATATAGCCTAATATGGACCAAATTAATAGAATTTAATCGATTAATCTCGATTAAATTTAGGAGATTAATCGATTAAAATTATTTTAATCAGTAGGCCTACCAGCCCTAGTATGCATGCATGTATATTGTATAGGCCTATGTGAATATGCGCATGCGTATATATATATATATATATATGTCTTATGTATCAGTATTTCGTACTTCTAGAACTACAAGGTTCTATGTCCACATTTTGCGAAACGGAGAATAACGATTTTTAAGATTTGCTGACGAAAGTTTTGTGCGCTGTTTCATTGATGGCAATCTAATTAAAATCTTTGGACAACACTGCTTTCCCTTAGCATGATCATATATGACTTGTATATTTCAATCATACTGTAAACCGACATGAGTAATTTGGCTATAATTAGGGCAGAGGTGACTATTTTTGGACATAGAGCTGTAGGCCCTGTAACATTATTGATTGCATACAAAGTGAGTGCTGTAGGTTACAAGTCCAAGTCACGTGTTAAGATCTCTCACTGGTATTGGCTATGGACATAACGCTATATAATTCTTTCTTCAAACGCCACTTGAATCGACTCGATCGCTGTTATATTTCACATTCACGTGATACAAAATAAATGATTCTATTGGATGACTGAACTTGTTCCTCTATAGCTTTGAGACACTGTCCAAATCAGGTCCAAATTTATGGACATAGTACTATATAATCTTCACAGATAGAGCTTAAGAAAGTGTCTCTAGTTAAGCTTGACTAGTCAGGACATAACCCATGTCATCCTGATAACGGATAGGTTAGGTTGATATTTCAAAAAAGTGGACATAGAACCGTAGGCCTATAATAATACTAGAGGTACGATTTATACAATGCATTTTGAGGATCTCTCTCAAATGCGCTTAAATAAAATTATGATCTCCTTTGCAATGCCTGTTCTCTAGAATTTCCTATTGACGCTTCAACATTGGCCATTGCGCTCGGAGTTGGCATCGGCGGCGGTCTTTTTGTCGTCATAAGCATCGTCATCATAGTTGTTGTTGCTCGACGATGCAAGGGACCCAGTGCACCGTCACCATCTCTGCCACGTTACATGTACTCGAAATCAACAACGACCACCTGCCTCACTTTGCCTTTAACTCAAAGGATCCAATCTACGACAATACTGAGAATAATTATTATGAAGTAAAATCAGCACTGATTATGTCAGGTACTTTGGTTTCAAGTACACGTAGCCTACTTTGGTTTAAAGTACAAGTACGAGTAGGCCTACGAGTACTCTGGTACATTACAAGTACCAAGTACAACATCTTTGTTAGTGAACTCGAATTAAGCACTTTACCGTATGAGGTCCAAGTCCTGCAACCGAAAATGCTCTTATCATGGGACACGGTATATATAGCAGCATGGATAGAGCACTCGTTTTGTAACGCGGGGAGAACAAGTTCGGGTCCCGACTCGGCAGGTAACTGTTTCGGTATCTTGAACAAGTTCTTCACGCACAATTGCTCTGCGCCGTCGATGTTCTGTCGTACGGTTGAGCGTTCACTTGGAAGAAGGGCAATACATAATAAAGTTGCATTGTATTGCTTCACAGACTTTTCAGCTGCTGGACCTAGACTATGAAAATCTCTCCATCTCTTTCTCCCCCCTCCCTCCATTCCTTCCTCTCACTTCACTTGTCCTCCCTCTCTGTCCGCCCCTTTCGGCCTGGCATCTCTGTCTGTTCCTCTCTGTCGCTCTCTATCTCTCCTCCCCGTCTCCCTCTCCCCTCTCTCCCTCTCTCCATCCTCTGCCCTACCATCTCCCCCTCTCTCTCGACTGTAGCCTACATTGTCCGTGATAAAGATGAATAGGAACCCGCCTCAAATGCCAAGGCTAAGAAAATGATTCGTGGAAGTCGCCACAATATTCAGTTGGCCCCTTTTCTCAAGAAGCCAATCTCAAAATAAATGACGTCACGCACCTAGGGGTCGGGGGTCGGAAATTTGTGACGATGTGTGACATGGGGGGGGGGTCAGCGAAGTGTGACGTCACATCAGGTCTGTGTAATTAAATTTAACAATTAACAACATTTTAAGTTTAAAATAACAGCACTAATTTTGAGTATTAAAATTTTCATAATTTTTTGATTATTTTAATGTATACGGGCACCATTATTAATAATTTTCTAATTATTTAAATATTTTTCACCATCAGATTTTTAAATACTTATTACAATGACAATAAATGGGATTTGAAACATGTTTATTATCAAGTGGAAATTTGGTTTTAGGAGGGGTCAGAGCTTTGTGACGTCATTTTTCAGGGGTGTGTGACTTTTGTGACGAAGTGTGACATGGGGAAGGGTGGGGGTCAAAATCGGCCAAAATAGCGTGACGTCATTTATGGACGGCCCCAAATCAGGAATGTGCTTTCACGCGGCTGCCGTCAAAAATACCTCCAAATCGGAAACCCATTGAACGCTTAATATATCATCGTCTTATGACCTTCACTTATGCTACAGCATTTTGGGTTTCAGGTAGAAACGACTCAGTTTTTTTAGCCTCTTGCATACGATAGCGGATGACTAGTCCTCTCCTTAACCAACTGATATTTTCACCGATAGCCAACTCGTTGTATGGCCGATGTCATGAATAAGTTTTCTACTAACAGCCTGCTGTAATGAGCTTACGAAATAATGTAAACTATCTAAGAATGTCATTACAAAGTAATTTTTATTCCTAATCTATAAAGCGCCACTTGAAGACAGACTCATAAGTGGCGCACCCGACGTAACGCAATGAAACCACGATCGAACAGAGCGGTCTTGAAGCGCTTGTGGAAAAGAGACCGGAGAGAGACCGCGGAGTTTTTTTAACGTCCCAAACATAAATAAAATAAATGAGCTAAATAAATATCGATTTCATTGTTAGGTAATGGAGCTGGAGCAGAGCATGACGGGATGGAGTGCGCACCTTCTCCAGTTGAAGAGAGAAAATCCCGTCATTCTCCATCTGGGAGTCTACTCCATCAACGGTGATTACTTCGCTCAAACGCCTGGATTCACTCTCACCCAATCGCAGACGACGGCACTCGACGACGCTATGACCAATGGAAATTCCGGCGGAAAATCCCGCAAAAATTGTGACGTCACCGACGGCGGTACTACCTGCGTCATCAAAAAAGGCGGGAAAAACTGAACGCGCAGACGAAGGACAACGAGGCTTGGGGTTGTGTATCGGGGAGGGTATTGTGGTTGGAGTGGCTGAAGCCAAAGCAACTGACCGGCGTGACGAAGTGATTGGAGAGTTAATTAACGCTGTGACGATGACGGAGACATAATACTGGATTTACACACGTCTGTATGCATGGTAAAATAATAATAATAATAATAATAATAATAATAATAATAATAATAAAATTAATCAAAGAGATGGGCCGTCATCTGACAAAGGCGACGGACGAAGTCAGAGAAACAACCTTTCTCTTTCAAAGACTTTCTTTGACAATTCAGCGCTTTAACGCTGTGGCCTTCGCCGGCTCTTTTGTTGACTCTATGCCCGAGATGGAAGAGGGATAGCCCTTCCAGTTTAACACTAGATTTTGTTATAATAATAATAATAATAATAATAATAATAATAATAATAATAATAATAATAATAATAATAATAATAATAATAATAATAATAATCATAATAAATAGAGTCAACAAAAGAGCTGGGTCGCCGTGCAGCCGCTGTTTCTGGTGACCAAAGGGAGACAACTTACCTTTTCCAGAGGCTTTCAATTTGCACTCAACGTTTTAACGCCGTTGCTTTTAGAGGCACCTTCACACCGTACCCCGGGGACGAGGACCGCGTACTCCAAGCTTGATGACGCTTCTTTTATTTAGTTTCTTAGAGCCTGAGGGATTTTACTTACCTCGGGCAAAAAAAAAATCATAATAATAATAATAATAATAATAATAATAATTTTGTTTCAGCGCCTGTCCGTTGTGATCCAACGTTTCAACGCTGTTGCGTTCCACAGCACTTTTGTTCTTCCGGATCTTGACAAGGATGGCCAATCCAGAGTAAACATTGCTTATTAATATATGACACCTGAGGGATTATAGATACCTCGGGTAAATAATTAAAAAATAATAATAATTATAACAGTCGAGAGAGAGGGCAGAGGATGGAGAGAGGGGAGATGGGAGAGGGAGGAAGAGAGACAGAGAGCGACAGAGAGGGACAGACAGAGAGGGACAGACAGATAGCTACATTTGCCCAACCAGACACTGCTGAGTGAGTTGCCGTTCCAGACCATCATCAGTAACATCTCCGGATATTGTTTGGATCGCCTGAGGGATTATTAATACCTCGGGCAAAATAATAATAAAAATAATAATAATAATAATAATAATAATAATAATAATAATAATAATAATAATAATAATAATAATAATAATAATAACAATAATAATAATAATAATAATAATAATAATAATAATAATAATAAAAATAATAATAATAATAATAATAATAATAATAATAATAATAATAATAATAAAGGAGACCAACGCGAAGCCACATACTTGTTCCAACGTATATCTCTAGCCATACAGCGTTTTAACGCTGTTGCAATCTATGGTACTTTTGCCAGCCTTTTGCCCGAGCCCGAGGAGTTCTAACCGTTCCAGACTTTTATCATTTTAATTAATATTGAAGTCCCTGAGGGATCATGTTTACCTCGGGGCATTTAAAAAAAAATAATAATAATAATATTCTAAAAGGAGTTCTAACCGTTCCAGACTTTTATCATTTTAATTAATCTTGAAGTCCCTGAGGGATCATGTTTACCTCGGGGCAAAAATAATAATAATAATAATAATAGCATGATTTATATAGCGCCGTAACCCAGCCAACACCAAATAAAAGGGGCCTAATGAAGCTTGAAAATAAGGTGTAATGTAGTTGGAAACGTGGTGTAACGTTGACCCTATAACAGGAAAGAGTGATGAAATGCCTATAAGTCGGCAAAATTAATGCACCTCACTGTTTTAGCAGACAATATCATCTGGGCGTGGACCTGATTGTGGCTTGGTTTCAGAGGCGGATTAAGGCATGTTCAACATGTTCGGCCGAACAGGGGCCCCACACTTGAGGGGCCCCCACACATCCAAAAAGAATTTTTTTCAATATTTTAGTATTATTTTTAGTTGTTAAGGCTAATAGTAAAAATAAGCAAAAAACTCAGAATAAATTATTATAAACTGCTCATTTGAATATACACAAAAACACAAATTTTGCACATGCGTGGGCCCCTATTAAAGTTTTGAATATCAGGCAGATCTATCTCAAAAACAGCCGGAAATGAAATGATTCAGTTTGCTGACCTAGCAAAGTCATTTGCTCATGAACAGACAAATTAAACATCACCAGAACTGTTCCCTTACTGGCTAATCACAAAAAAGAGACTCAAAGGTGCCTTTCCAAATGTTGAGATAGCCCTACGAATAATAATCTTGTTCTGATGGTGACAAACTGCAGCAGTGAACGTTCGTTTTCAAAACTCAAACTGATTAAAAACAGACTGAGAACGTCAATGTCGGAAGACAGACTCGTTAGTTTGACATTGCTGAACATCGAAAGTGACATAGTCTACAATACAGTACAATATACTTCAAAAATTCAGAAGTGCACATTGAATCCGGGCAACCATTAAGAGCCGTAGGTAGAGTCGAAGTAGCATGTTTTCAGTTTACAGCGAACACGAGGAGGTATAGAGTTTCAGATGGAGAGACCGGCCACTGTGACAAGACAAGACGTGTACCAGGAACAACAAAAGCCTACTTTCTAGCAGAATGATGTTGATCGAAGAGAGGAGCGGCCTTTAACAGAGTTCCAAGGTGTGGCCAATGGCCATGGCAGATAAGTAGGAACGCAGATGATCTGCGCGTGCTCTGTACATGATGAATGCCAGCTTGAAGCAGACACGCTCACAGACAGGAAGCCAGTGTAGAGAACGAAGAGCAGGTGTGATATCGTCTTGGTAAGAGAGTCCAAAACACAGGCTTGCAGTCTGATGCAGTATTCTGGTTAGAGGAAGCAGTGCGCATTCAGGGAGACCATGGAGCACCGAGTTGCAGTAGTCAAGTCGCGTCAGAATAAGGCAGTGCATCAGTGTTTTCAGTTATGCTGAGTCAATAGTAGAGCGAAGCTGTCGGATTCTCCTGAACGTGAGCTACATTTTGACGACATAGCCTACCTGATGAATTTGCAAGCCAAAAGGCTCGCAAAGTATTTGTGTAAATTCCATGACAATTTGAGCGATATTGATTGTCATTGTCAATTCATAATTTTTTGCTCTTAGCTCTCTGACTGTTAGTTTTGCTACAAAATGTAAACTGCAAACACTTTGACCAATCAGCAAAGACTATTGTTAGCCTAAGCCTATTAGGCCTATTTTTATATTCTGTATAATTGAGGTAAGCCTGCAATTGAAAATTTGTAATATTCTTTTACCACGAGTCACTCTAATATTGTTAAACCGTTAAAGACGTATAGGCCTACTTCAAGTAGTTTAATAACACTAGACTAAATGTAGATAATCATAAACCCTACTGATATTCAATTTGTACAAAAAGAAAGAAGGCGCGAATTAATAATAGAAGAATGATGATTCGGTGAATTTAATATGTGTTGTGTGTCCTTTTGTTGTGATTCTTTTAGCTGGGCCCCATAGTTTTACTGAACAGGGCCACCACATATTTTGTTAATCCGGCCCTGCTTGGTTTGGATGCGCTATCAGTTGATGCCTCGTGCATTGGACATCTGCGCATTAAGTTACTATTATTGCTATTAACGACTACAGTAGGTCGAGTGGTAATTAAGTAATAGCTATTTTTGGTTGTTGGTGGAAATAATAATAAGCTTATTTCACACCACGCCCACATCTGACTGTCCCTCGTTGCAATGGAATGGGCTTTCTCACTGGTGTCATGGAGATAGTATTAGTCTCTCCATGTTCCCACGTGTACGGATGCGGGTTTTGATATAGTCTATTACCGTGAATATGAACTTTTGCCCGTTTCCGTGGTGTCCACTGTTACCATGGGTATGCTGTCGCTATTGCGATAGGTTTTTAATATTCCCACCCATACGGGCTCTACCATGCTACCAAATGCCGGAAGGGAGTTTTTTTCTATAGCTTACTTTATTTAGCTTGATTCTGGAGCTACAGCGCTCGCGAATAAGCTGGTTCCCTGCGTTTGGCTTTCGAGAGGCGCTGTAGAAGTTTGGAGATTACGATTACGATTAGGCCAGACTTGTATACGAGACATAAAACTCGAGACCGAGACCGAGACAGTGGGGTCCGAGACCGAGACCGAGACGAGACACCAGGTCCGAGACAGTTCGAGACAGTTCAAAACGAGTTAAATGCACATTGGTCCAGAAACAATTTTTCTCAACTTTTGAAGTCTAATACAAGGATCAAGTAGGCTAACTGAAATCAGCCGATCACCTGAATTGTATAAACTATAAAGAAATTAAATATTTCAGCCATTCTGAAATCTTCTAAATGATTATAAAATTTAAATCAACAAAATTCCATATAGGCCTTAGGCCTATTTGCGATTTAGCGACATAAGTCACATCATTCGCCTTGAGAAACTAGATGTTGTTCTAAGCGTTTCGTTTATGTTGGCTTTACACAAACGACGAACGGCATGCCATTTATGTTGCTTTTCACTGATTTCAAACTGCGTAAATGCAAATTTCACGATTTCAGGTTCTTTATGAGACATTGTAAGATATTTGGAAATTTTGGACTGAAACTTCAGATTTCTTTTTTCAATACTCTTAAATCTTAATACCAGAAACACCGCTTTTTTAAAACTTCCTATCTGTTTGGCACTTCCGATTAACTAGTTATCCGTTCGGCACAAGACAATTTTATAGCGCAATACTGTACGAAGTTCCAAACAAAATACAGTTTGTACGAGAACTTTGGAGACCGCTTCTACAAGAGAACAAGACTTTCGCTTCGAGACAATTTCCAAAAAAACATGACTTTCGCTTCGAGACAGTTTCCAAAAAGTCAAGAAATGACCTCGAGACTGAGACCGAGACAGTGGGATCCGAGACCGAGACCGAGACATCAAAAAACGTGTCTCGAGACGTCTCGAGACCGAGACAGTGTCTCGACTCTCTCGAGACAATACAACTCTGGATTAGGCGATCTCATTTTTCGCATGCATTACGCTTCTTTCGTTTTGAAGCTCCAGAATCATTACAACATTCTTGGGGTTCTATTTAATATTATTAAAATAAGCTTATCATTTATTATTACTTACTGGATATCTATACTAACAAAACTTGTAAACACTAAAAATTACGGAATTATCAGACTAAAACTTTCAACTGCTGCAGATGGCCGTTGCTGCTTGTTGCTAACAAGTTTGCTGTCATTTACACAAAAAGTATTAGCCCATTTGCTGGCCAAATGAACAGAGCAATTATAAATTACAACAATATATTTATGAGTGAATGGTAAGCTGTAACAATCTAAAATAGGCTATATTAAAATAAATCAAAATTAAAATGTTTTATTTTTAATAATTGACAAAACTATTTTAATTCGTTTGGGAGCCCCAAGATTTGGGGGCTCTAGGCGCGCTTAGTGCGCCAACAGGTAAACGCGCTTCTGATTGGACCACAGAAGTTTTGTCTTAGATGAAACGTATTGGATGAGAGCTTGTCACAGTGTCACACATTACATCATATTTTGATTGTCTAGACCAGGTTGCAGGTGTGTAAAGAAGCCAGACAATCTTGAAATCATCATCATCATCATCATCATCATCATCATCATCATCATCATCATCATCATCATCATCATCATCATCATCATCATCATCATCATCATCATCATCATCATCATCATCATCACCATCACCATCATCATCATCATCATCATCATCATCATCATCATCATCATCATCATCATCATCATCATCATCATCATCATCATCATCATCATCATCATCATCATCGCAGTCCATGGGCTCAGTGCCCGTTGGTGTCAATCGCATGTTTCACCATCCATCTCCATTTGTCTCTCTCCTGCGCCATTCTGCTAGTTTGTAGATTTCCATTCTGCACCAGTCCGTCACGTCGTCCAGCCATTTCCTGCACGGCCTTCCTCTAACCCCCTTTCCGTCTATCATCCCGAAGATTACCTGTTTGATGAGTCAGCCGTTTCCCATTCTGCACACATGTCCAGTTTAGTTTTAAGTTTAGTTTTCTCTCCATTATCATTTGTTTGATATTTTTTGTGTTTCCCACTCTCGCGCGCACCTCCACATTAAATTTCATTATCTTCTGCTCCAATCTGATGTGAACTTGTGAAGTATCCTGTAGCATCTCATCTCGAACGCCAATAGCTTGTTTGTTTCCCGCTTGCGTAAGGTCCATGTCTCACATGCATACAGCAGTATGCTGAATATGCATTGCCATTTTTGTTTTGAAATCTGCAGTATTAATTGTCGGAAGCAACCGAGAATCTAATTAGCATGATTGTCTTTCAAAATTTAGTTCAGAAGTGTCGTCCACTTGACATCCAATGACTTTGATCGTTAACTAAGCCTTTTATTTAACCCTCAGGCTATAGTATACCAAGGTTTTTTTGGGACACGGGCGACCAACGGGGTGGGTGGTTACCACCCCACCCCTCCCCGGATTTCGTGTTTGGTTTCACATATATTATCATATCTTGTAATACAGCAGTGAATTCAGCATTCATTTCTGAGCAAAATGGTATATTTAGTTGTACATTATGTGAATGCACCTCGAAATTACATAATTTTTAACAACGGAACCGATAATTATTAGCGATATTTTATATTATTGCGTAGCAGCGTAGGCTATACATTTTGCACTATTTCGATAAACAAATATAAGATTATGTGTATTTTGAAACTGATCTCTGTGTATACAAGAACATTTTAAACATAAATATGCTTCATTTGTAACAATAGCCTACAAACTAGGGCTGCATTTCGATTAATTTTTTTAAATCGAGTTAATCGCGCGATTAAAAAAATTAACGCAGCGTTAACGCAAAATTAACGCGATTTATTGCACATTCATTGACTTTTTATGTTTATTTTTAAGGGTCTAGAATTCGAAGAATTCAGTCAAAATTCTACAACAAGTGTCTCAATCTTTAACTGTAGCAGTCTAGGATGCTCGCCTTTTATTCAAAATAATCCCGTAGACAGAGAATACTTTCGGAAGGTAGGCCTAAACTTGTGGCGGCAGAAGCTAGATATTTCCTTGCAACAGAAGCTGGGACTTTGTGGGCTCCAGCATGCTAATTCCACCACTGCAGTAGACAAGAATCCACGTCATTCCCCAGCGCATCTTTGTAGCGAAGAAGTGCGTCTGAATTTGATTTTGTCCGGGGGAATCAACGGCTTATCATCATCACCAGATGATGAAGATGATAAGATGACAAGAATCCACTTTTGCTTATTTCATTATCTCCTTCTTTCTCATCCTACTTTATTCACACTTTGCTTCCTGGCTTCACTAGAGGTAACAGAGACTATAGATGCATCTACGCAAGAACTAACATTCGAAATTTTTCTTTCAAATTTCAGGGCCCTGTTACGTGGAATAACCTTCCTATGAACATACGTACTGCCACCAGCCTCGCTCTCTTCAAACATCTGGTGCGCGCACACGCACTGCATTACCTTAGTTAAGTAGCATGACTGACTATAGTCTCGCTCCCTGTAGAACATTTTTTTTATCTTTGAACGTATTATTATTCCTTTTTTCTACTGTCGTCTTATGCTGATTGTTGCACCGAACACGTGTCATTTTTTATTCTGTAGTTAAGTTTATCTACTTCCCTATTTGTCTTTGCAAAAGAACTGGCCATCATCTTGACTCACTTTGCATGAAGTAATTAGGCCCCTGCTCAGCGGGATTAGTCCCTTTAGGTGCGCCTATTGCTCCCATTTAAAAGCTCTGTTACACTATGATGATATAATACTCCATGGAAATTGTAATAACATGCATAATTAAATGTCAATGCACAAGTACTGGGAACAATAAAATGTCTTATGTCTTATGTCTTATAAAATTAACCGTCCTTCGATTTTCAGAGCCACATGCTAAGAAGGCATATGGTAAGACAACGACGAATTAGGCTACTCCGGTGGTATAGAAATTCTCGGTTGCAGTATCGCAACTACTTTATCAGTTTTAAATCTATATTGTTCCTCCATAACTGTTTTGCGTATTTTCTTTGACTCCAAAGTTCGACACAAATCAACCTTGGTTTTTTAATCGACACGTTTCTTTGATGTCAATAAACGAGTGAAAAGAACATGCACCGGAGGACCGAATGTAGGCCTACGCATGCAGGAGAGAGAGAGTAGTGCTGAGTGACTCAACAGAATTGGACCATAACCGATAACCGATTATTTGAGAAATATTTATTATAAGAACTTAAATTTTGTTATTAGACATTTTTATTTTAGACATTTTATCAAGAGATTTTTAACGCGTTATTTTGCGTTGAAATAATTAATCGCAAAATGTTTTAACGCGTTAATCGCGGGCGTTAACGGCGATTAACGCGCAGCCCTACTACAAACTAGTCCATATAGTCTGTGTTGGGTGCAGCGAAATTTAAAGGCAACATGGAACAAGGTTGCCCAGCGCTAAGGAGCGGCCATGGCACCTCAACAACACTATACCTCACCTCACTACTATAGTTGTTGTTGTTGTTGTTGTTAAGTTGTAGTAGTAGTAGTAGTAGTAGTAGTAGTAGTAGTAGTAGTAGTAGTAGTAGTAGTAGTAGTAGTAGTAGTAGTAGTAGTAGTAGTAGTAGTAGTAGTAGTAGTAGTAGTAGTAGTAGTAGTAGTAGTAGTAGTAGTAGTAGTAGTAGTAGTAGTAGTAGTAGTATAGAAGCAGCAGCAATTGCAGTAGTAGTAAGTTGCAAGCAGCAGCAGCAGCAGCAGTAGTAGTAGTAGTAGTATAAAGTAGTAGTAGTAGTAGCAGTAGTAGTAGTAGTAGTAGTAGTAGTAGTAAAGGTAAGTAGTAAGTAGTAGCAGTAGCAGTAGCAGTAGCAGTAGTATAGTAGTAGTAGCAGTATCAATAGAATAGAATAGAATCTTCGTTTATTCATAACACATTGTCAGAACGCAATGCGATTACAAGAAAACAAATATAATAAAAATGTGTAGGCGTTGGCTATTCTGTAGCCGCAGCAGTAGTATACAGTCTGGCTACAGTAGTAGCAGTAGTATACTACTATTATGGATTTATTAAGCGCCACCATCTAATGACCAAGCATCAATCGACGCTTAGCATTATTGTGAGTGAAGGATTTGCTCAAGGTTCGTACTCACTAGCGAGCGATCTAACCAATTCTGCTTCTCATGTTCGAAACCCGACGAATACGTTAGCGATGAAGACTATCACCCAGTCTTCTATCCTATAATTGTATGGTCTTGAGAGGCGAGTAAATAATTGCCTTTTACTCTGCATGGTAGGCCAAGGGTATACGTTCTGTAATATGCTGATACGCATTTTTGCGCATTTATGTATATAATAATAATAGGTATATATGCGCAAGTAATATACATATATTGCATACATACATATGTATAACTATAAGCATATACATAATGCGTATACATAATATAATTGTATTGTAATTGTAATTGTAATTACGACGATTTATATAGCGTTGTTGGTAGCAAGCTACTTCTAGAACGCTTAACAAAACTGTCTACTGTCAGCGCAAATGTTAGTGCTCGTGATTAAGTAATAAGTGCATTTTTAGCTGTTTTTTGAAAATCGATAAACTTTTGGTCTCCTGATTGGGTGCAGGAAGACTGTTCCAGGCACGTGGACCAGCGACCCGAAAGGCTCGATACACAGAGTACCTAAACTCTGCTGCCATGGATCGACCGATTCCTGTCAAGCGGAAAGGTGTCGCCAGAGTCACTTGACGTCGACGACAAGAAACAGAACATGTGAGAACAGACACGATGTCATCATCATCACCATCATCAGCATCATCACCATCATCATCAGCATCATCATCATCATCATCATCATCATCATCATCATCATCATCATCATCATCATCATCATCATCATCATCATCATCATCATCATCAGCGTCATCATCATCATCATCATCATCATCATCATCAACAACATCATCATCATCAACAACATCATCATCAGCGTCATCATCATCATCGTCGTCGTCGTCGTCATCATCATCATCATCATTATTATCATCATCATCATCAACAACATCATCATCAGCGTCATCATCATCATCGTCGTCGCCATCATT
>JACEVL010000383.1:858585-880764 GCA_020284085.1 Aporrectodea caliginosa | reverse complement strand
TAAGCGTTTTTAGTCTTAGGCCTTAGTTGCGCTGTCGGCTCGTGGGCGCTTGGCCTAAAGTAGCCTAAACTTTGGCTGACGATAGATTCTCTACACGTGCAGTTAGCGCGCCAAACTTAGAAACTGCTGATGACAGTGAATTTGAACAATACAGTGTAGTAGATGTTTTAATGCAGTAGAGAGCTGTATGTTAGAAGTTACAGTTGAGCTGTATTGATAAGAACTTTGATTGTACGTTTGAAATAACTGTGTTTGAAGAAAGGAGAAACATTCAAAGAACTGTGTCAATTTAATCCTTAAACAGTTAGAAGTCGTTGAGCAATTTATATGTAGAGATAAGGAAAGTTCTTGAGGTAGGTCACAACTAAGAAAGAAAAGAGTTGGTGACAAAGTAGTTAACTAAACTTTGTGATTTTGTAGTCCCAACTCCAAGTTACAAATAGCCTACTTCTTTTAAAAGTTTGTTGACTACTTTTATTAGCGACTTAAGACGTAGTTTATCTAGTTGTTGTGAACTAAAGTAGGCCTAGCTAGCTCATCAATGTTAATGTCGTCATTAAAACCAGACGCTGCTTTACCGTAAAGCCGCGAATTCCCGTTGGAGTTCCGATTCCCTTAATCGCTACTAAATTTAAGCCGGAGTTTCGTTCACGGACCATTTGCGCCTATAACTCTCCATGACTTATTCACTGACTGGATCCCGTTTTAATGCGCGCAAACAAGGGAATAGCGAGCACCGTAAATGAAGCCGAAAGAGCTGATGGCTGCATTTACTTGTACGTATGCTTTTACGACATCAACGGTAGTAGGCCTAATAACGGTGCAATGATTGCGACCAACGATTTCTTGTTTTCTATTATCAATGAACAAAAACAGGAAAGCTGTTTAGATGCGCTTCGTCGAACAAGCAGATAACGAAGACGATGAGGAAGAGATAGAAAACAAGCAACCGCAGAAGATCCAAAAGACATAGACAAAATTACACGGGGGTTTGAACCATTAGGAATCGTCGTAGTAGCCTATTGTTCTTTTGGTTATTCTTCTTCTTGGAATCAACTCGAGATATATTTTGACACAATGCCTATTATTATAATTAATATTATTCCTTTTTACTCGAGGTAGATATGATCCCTCAGGTGATAAAAAGTTGTCCGGAGACAGAAAAATGGCATCTGGAAATGTTGCGTCGCCTCCAATTCAGGCATACCGGTAGCGAATGTAGGCGTATACCTCGAAACTCGACGGCGTTGAAGCGCTGGATGATTATCGAGATTCGCTGAAACAGATAGCTAACTTCGCTAGTGTCTCCGGATACACTAGTCAGGTTGTGCCTCAAGTCAGATATGACTTATTATTACTACAGTACTGCTGCTGCTGCTGATGATGATGATGATGCTGCTGCTGCTGCTGCTGCTGCTGCTGCTACTACTACTACTACTACTATATTTAATTTTAATTTTATTAGTATTATTATTATTATTATTATCGTTATTGCTGCTATTATCATTTATTTTTACTATTATATTTATCACTATCATAGTTGTTACGAAACAGTTACGTTAAGGGGTAGAACTGTTTTCTGCAAATCACCCTCATCTTGTGTAGGAAACCTGCTTTTTATTATTAAAAGATAAAAAGTTCCAATTAAGATATGTTTAATTGGTGTTTTTATAGGAACAAGTGTGTTAAAACGAAACCGCCGATATCACTGCATCCGGTGCAATTGTCTTACTGCGGAGGCCCTTCGGAAACTTGTTTTCTTTGTCAACGGTGCGTGGACTACTTTGCGATTCCGTGCGGACGCATTTGCGCTTTACGACCGGCGCCAACGTTTATTGCATTATTTAGAATCGTCGGAGCGCATTGCACACGGTCCGGATGGTTACGTGGTCCGGACTCAAACAATAAAAGTCAGTCCGGATATCGTTGAAATCACGTCTAACCCTGTGGTGGGTGGGTGTGTGGGCAGCAGGGGGAGGCGAAAGGGGCCTATAGTCGAGTAGGTGGACATGATAAATGGACTAAAACCGTTGTTATTACACGGGCGTCTTGTAAGGGCGCTGATCACTTTTTACGCGAGAGATTTTCCTTCGAGGAGGTTTTCTTCTTTACGGCCGCGGGGTGTTGTTTCTTTTCGTCTTTTCGCCAGGATTGCCTGGGCGAATTTGCAGTCGGCTGTGAAACGAATTGCCCCGCCTCCTTATAAGGGACATGCGACCGTCAATCATCCCCCGCGGTTTTTAATTCTGCCTGCGCCATCACAAATGGCGTCTGGCGCCTCGTAATTCTAGCTCTCGTAATTGCCCCATAGACCAACACCTACAGATTTATAGCAGTCTCTATTACACTATGCGTGTGTGTACGTGTAAGTGTGTGAGTTTGTGAGTGTGAGTGTGAGTGTGTGAGTGTGTGTGTGTGTGTGTGTGTGTGTGTGTGTGTGTGTGTGTGTGTGTGTGTGTGTGTGTGTGTGTGTGTGTGTGTGTGTGTTTGTGTGTGTGTGTGTTTGTGTGTGCATAAGGTGACCCCGTAGAAAGCTATGATGCAGGTATACGCAGACATTGTGTCATCGACGTCTGTTCTTAGATATATATATATATATATATATATATATATATATATATATATATATATATATATATATATATGTATATATATATATACATGTATTTCTTATGGCAACAGGTGGCAATATCTTTGGCTACACGTCTCTCTCTAATAAGATGGCGCTTTGTCTAATTTCCCTCAGGCATCGTTGACGAAACAGGTCTTTTTCAGTGTGTCCTTGTCTAACTGTATCATAGCTGACTATACTTACGGTAACCTTATGAAAATGTCTCTCTAGAACGTTCATGGAAGAGGGTTCAAACCAACATCCCAGCCTAAACATTTCGATCAGGATTGGATAGGTTTTGACACAGGGATTAAATATTCTGAAGACGTCAGGCAATTCTATATAGACGTAGGCCTATACATGATCAAATTATAACAACCATAGAATTTACTTTTAAATGCTTATATAAATATATAATATGTATAATATATAAATGCTTTAACGGCTGCTGGATATCAGCGGTTAAAAGTGATCTTCGACTTGCACTCTTCAGTCAAAACTAGCGTGTTTGATCAATTATATGGGCTAACGTTATTATCCTATATGCGCTGTCTTGTATATAGGCTATAGACGCCTAGTGGATGATTAGCGCACTAATTCTTGTTGTGCGTAACTTCCGACTGATATTCAATCATCAGCCAACCTTTAAGATGGTGATTGCCACACGAAATGCGTGCGAATGGGCCATACAGAATGTACTAAACGTCTTTTATATGCATGGTCTCGTTAAAAGCGTCCGAAATGAGCGTGGGGTCGTTGAGAGAAATGGTTGTTGTAAACGAGATGCAGGTGACAGTTCGAAAAGAGCATCAGAATAAAATCAGAAAGAAGACACGACAGATCATGCGGTACATGTGCAACAGGGTTTCTAAGGTCCTATATGAATTTAGTATATAACGAACAAACATAAATAAGTATGGATGAGCCGATTTGCATTTTTTACCGATTTCCGATTCCGGATAGTTGGCCTGCTATTTTCGCCGATTCCGATCCGAATATATATAGTTAATAAAACAGAAATGAAAACAAAATCTTGTATATTTTCGCAAGAGAGTTTTTTTGCATTGAACTATTTAAAAGAAATAAACTTTTGAAAGTTTGAAATCGCATGGCATAAGAAAAAGCCTGACTGTCCGCCATTTGGTTGACACATCGAGTAACAATTTTGTTATTTACACGGACTTTCAATTAATCTAAGATTAAAGATTACCGCAGGAGGTCGCCAAAACAGGTTACTATTTCTTTATTAATGAAAGAAGAAATTGCTTTTGGTCAAAAATATTCCTTTTTTGTTATTTGGATATTAAGGCCTGGGATCACCGATTCCGAATAATACCGAATAGTTCAAAATCCGGCCCGAATCGAAACCGAACGGATAATCGGCCCATCCCTGTAAATATTTAAGATACATGCATATCTGAGCCGATGTAATGTTTTGTACACTGTCATGCGCCACTGGTTTCTATCGCCTTGTTCTTTACGGATGACCTACGTGCACCGTTCGTCTGACCCTCTTTTCCCAGGTTATGGCACTGACCTGATTATCACAAGGAGACGGTCAGAATAATAATTATGTGGATATTCCGGACACATTCTTTCCTGCAAAATGCGCCGCCCAAATTATTGCTACGAACGTGGCAAACATCTCGCCGTCATATATATATATATATATATATACATATATATATACACATATATATACATAATTTACATATACATGTACATTGTACATTATATATAATATATCATCGGGTCATGTTCGGAGACATTTAATCGATTCCCGGTCGAAGAAAGAATTAATTCGAATTGCTCCACGGGGGGGGTGCCTCGCTACTCGTGCGGGCGCCGAACTGTTCAGAGGAGTTCCGTGCCTGTTGTTCGAGTCGATCGTGTCAGCGACCATCACTAGGTTGTGCGACCTCTGGGACGCTTTAAACTCTCGATTCGATCAGGTCGTTTTCTCTCGTGCATTGAACACGTCCAGTGGAGTAATCTTCCACTGAAAAGCCGAACTGTTGCTCCAAAAGCAGTTCTAAACATCGACGTTATATCGTCGTAAGTCGCACCTTATGCGATCTATCAGATAGCCACGCCTCAGCAAACTGGTTTGAGAGGTTCTCTAAACGGAGCTATTCTAAATGTGTGGAACTCCAGATACATATGTCTACTAGAGCAACGTAAATGGTGCTTTGAACAAAAATAGGAATTCTAGCGCCTTAATATTAAGCCTCCTCTACAAGCGTATGTATGCATGTATGTATGTGAGTGCATGTATATATATATATATATATGTATATATGTATATATGTATATATGTATATATATATATACATATATATATATATATAGGCATGCATGAGGACATTTAATATTTAACGCGTTTTAAGTGCCTGACAGAGACGCTGCAGCATTATGACCATCAGACTGATCAAAACAAGTGCTTTTACAACAATGTTTTGCTCAACAGAGTTATATATATGCTACAACAGTGCGTTTGAACAGCGGAATATAACCTGACCCAATAACCGAACTCTTGAGGACCCGATCTGATAGAGTAAATAAGCTGGTCTTCCTGGCGTAACATTTGCATGGCGATTAGTGATTTCGAAGTTTTACATTACATTACAGATGTGAATTCCAAGAAGGGACAAGGACTCCATCTTGACCCTAACTGTTGACGCCCATGGCTCGTCATCTGCTAATAAATCTGCTTTGATACCAGAGAAGGCAGTTGTTAAGAGGCATAAAACTATAGTTTAACTGCCTTCACGGGGTATAGTAACTATTATTCTGATCTACACATTGCATATCGATCCACGCCATGTTGCGATGAAAGAACACATTGCATTGCATATGAGCGAGACGGGTTTGCACCACGTTGCCCGGCCACATTTCTTATTTCTGCTTCAGTGCCCTTGTCATAGGTGATCCTTTGTCGCACTGTATAGGTCCAACCAGTGCCATTCCTTAACATGCAAGGTAATCCTACTGGAAGATTTCATATGGTTGTGATTAAAACACTCTTCAACGTATACTGTCATATAAATTCCAAGATGCATTAAAGTTTTTATGAATTAACCCCTAGGAAGTTTAGGTCATAGCTATGAGTTTACTGAAAGAAGTGGAATAGGCCCAGTATGTCGAGAGGAAAGGAAAACCTTGCTGGGAAGATAGGCCTAATCTTGCGAAAATCAACGTCTTCACGTGCTATCCCTGAGGGTGCACCACAATACCTGCACGTCTAACTTCAATCTTTTATGCGTAGCCTACTTTTGCGTGCTTTGAACTTCGTCTATCAGTCTCATCCAGCGTTTCGGAACTGATGAGGAACGAGTAACATATTGGCGTCTTTTCCACAGAGCGTTGACTATGTATGTATGTATGTATGTATGTATGTATGTATGTATGTATGTATGTATGTATGTATGTATGTATGTATGTATGTATGTATGTATGTATGTATGTATGTATGTATGTATGTATGTATGTATGTATGTATGTATGTATGTATGTATGTATGTATGTATGTATGTATGTATGTATGTATGTATGTATGTATGTATGTATGAGCACTTGTTATAGCGCCTCTTCAAGATTTCTACTCAGAGGCGCTCCCGACTACAGCGCGGACACTGAATCGGAGTTTCACGCCGAAGCGCATGAGCAATTGTGAGTGAAGAACTTGCCCAGGGTCCCTACGCGGTGGCTTGAGGTGAATTCGAACCCGCAACCCTCCGGCTGCAAGGCACCGAACATACCCCTATACCACCGCGCCCCACTATAACTTGGCCATCGTTGCTCATCGTTGTCTACGTGCTCAGAAGATTTCTCGCAGAGCCTCGAAGAAACAGTTACAACCTCCGACCCGGGCGCATGGATTTACGCTGCCACAGATCGGAACTTCATACCTCTATAGGAACATGCACAAAAATCTAATGAGAAGGCCCCGAGAGGGTTTGCCGATAGGTACAAAGGTAGGCCCCGTATCCCTGAGCGAGCTGATACTGTAGCTGTTCTCCACTTTTTGTCATTAAGTTGCGGCATTGTCAGCTTGATTATTTTCAATAAGCGAATATTGATTGATTGATTGATTGGTACCGTCCTCTCTTCTCTCTCTCTCTCTCTCTCTCTCTCTCTCTCTCTCTCTCTCTCTCTCTCTCTCTCTCTCTCTCTCTCTCTCTCTCTCTCTCTCTCTCTCTCTCTCTCTCTCTCTCTCTCTCTCTCTCTCTCTCTCTCTCTCTCTCTCTCTCTCTCTCTCTCTCTCTCTCTCTCTCTCTCTCTCTCTCTCTCATTCTCTCTCCCGGATCTGTGTTCTGGTTGCGCAAAGTTCTTGATCGGTCTTGTTTACGCTCTGTCTGTAACGGAAAGTTTATCGTTCCAAAGATTTACACAAAAGCGTTTTGCTCTCGTTGATTTTATTACTCTTGTCCCGCTCCACCGACCGAATGAGAATAAGGATAAGACCATTAATTTTGCAGTAACTTAAAAATGTAGCTTAGAACTCATGAGTTGCATATCAGCGTTCGTGAATAAGCATGTACCCTGCTCTTGGCTTTCAAGTAGCGCTTTAGAAGTTTGGAGCTTACAATTACGATTAGGCCTCTCTGTGTGTTTGAATGTAGGCAATGATATGTCACATATGAGTCCAGCACATTCAAGGCTGCAGGTTGAAGAGCAGAGACGTAAAACTTTCACTTAAATCAGACACATTTGGCTATTTTGCGAACAAAATGCAATAAAATTGTAGAATTGCTACAGGCATAAACAGTCTGCCAGACTTCACCAAGTTTCTCGTCTTTCTATCTGTCAAGGCTATATAATTATATATATAATATATATATATACATACATGTATGCATACATATTGTATTGTATCTATCAATTTATATAGCGCCTCTCGCAGTGCACATCAATCAGAGGCGCTTCCAGTGCGAAAGACCCAGAGAAAAGAAAGAGGTCTTCAGATAAAATATAATATATCGACTTCAGATAAAATGGGGCATTGCAAATTGTCCCTCTGCTCTCATAATTTCATGTTCAACGGAGCCTTGCGTTTATAGATACCTTGCTGTCAATCAGTCATATCTGCCTTGCTGTCAATCAGTAATATCTGCCTGTCTTCCTGCCTGCCTGCCTGTCTGTCTTTCTGTGTGTCTTTCTGTGTGCCTTTTATGTCTGTACGTCGATGCCCTGCCCATTCATTTCCTGTAGTCGTAAAACCTGAGCAACTTTCCGGATGCATGCGTCCCTTTTCTCCCGACAAGAAATACGATGATGATATTGTCTCGGTCGCTCGGTATTCATGGCAAGATTGGGATCGTAAATTTCGCTGTTAACATCTCGATTGTCCTAAATGCAGACCTATATCCATTAACGTCCCGAACAACAATCAATTTATTATTAGAAGAAAATATATTGCGGGTTTTCTTAACACGCATCATGGTTCTATTCGTATCGTATCTAATAATTTATTAAGAGCCTCGCAGAATAGCTATTCAGAGGCGCTCTCAACACGGAAGCCCCGTGGGAAAAAGAAACACCTTTTTCTGAAGAGCGAGACACCGATGAGGAAAAGCAGTAATTAGGTTAGCTCTTAGTGAGGGGGAAGGTCATTCCAAATGGAGGGATCCGCCGCAGCAAACGCCCGATGTTGGTCCAGATCAGTCCTAATCCTAGGAACAAACCGATCCGAAGGGCGCAAAGAGCGAGATGAGGATGCAGATAACGATATCCGCATATACATGTAGTGTGAGAAGTATTTGGGGGCACTGTCTAGCTGGGATTTGGAGACCAGGAAGAGGATCTCATACTGGATGCAAGCAGCAATAGGGAGCAAGTGTAAGTCTTCAAGCATAGTGTGGAGATATGAGCAAAGCTGATGCATTTGAAACCGATTGAAGGAGGAAGAGACGCTGCTTTTGGAAGCCCATAATAAGAGAGTTGCAGTAGTCTAAGCGGACGCAGACAATATCATCATGGACTGTGGTGGTAACGATAGAAGGAGAGACCGATTGTCTGATGGCCCTGAGACGCCTCAGCTGAAAGAAACAGGAGCGGGTCAGGTTCGATTCGTGCTCTGCGAACGTGAGGGAGGAGTCAAGAGTTGATCTGATGATGGACCATGCGCGTACAAAAGCCTGGGCATCATCTGCATAAGGTCGTTTGGCCGTTAGCCCTATTTTTGGTAATTAAAAGCAGGATATCAGCAGTAAAGAGAATGTAGAGGATGAGGCCGAGCACCGAGCCCTGGGAAACACCGAATTTAACCCCAACTCACTGAATTCTGGGGTCTCCAAGGACAACCATCTACGAGCGGTCAGTGAGGTAGAATTTAAACCATAGTAAGTAGTAACGCTATGCTCTATGGTAACGCTGTGCTATCTAATGAGCGCCTCTGAATAGCTATTCTGCGAGGCTCTTAATAAATTATTAGATACGATACGAATAGAACCCTGATGCAGATGACGATATCCACATATACATGTAGTGTGAGAAGTATTTGGGGCCATTGTCGCAACTGCAATAAAAGTGCCATGAAATTATTAACGAGGCCTTGAAGTCCGAGGTCATACCGGTACCTTGACGTATACCAGGAAACGTCAACTTCTAGGACACATCGTTCATTATCATACCAAGTTTAGAATGACCCAACGGATAGGTCTATGTTGATAGATATCCTTTGCAGATGAACCCAATTTTTCACCGTATATTCCCTTGGGCGTTACATAATTAAATGTCAGCTCTAAGCCTACGTCGGACAGGCTGTCATTACCTGCGTTTAACTCCTCTGTCTTCGCGGATAATTTAGGTTCCGATGTCCCGCCATAAAGCCTCCTTGCTGCTCTAGTGCTCCATGCATCGCCAGCAATGTAATGTAACAAACCACTTTTAAAGAGCCTTGATGAAGCAGCTCAGCTTCAAGGCTACTTTCATGGCTATCTAGTATCTAGTTGAACTAAACCGGTGCTTATGTCCCGCAGACAGAGTCTCCCCTAAAAGTCTCCCATTAAAGTCTCTCTAAAAGTCTCCCCTAAAAGCCTCTCCTAAAAGTCTCATTTAAAGTCCCCCCTAAAAGTCTCCACTGAGAGTCTCTCTTAAAAGTCTCCCATAAAAGTCTCTCCTAAAAGTCTCTCCTAAAAGTCTATCCAGCGAACCAATTTCACTTGGAGACTTTATTTCTTTTTAATAGATACAAAGTCACATTTCTGTGAACTTAAATGGACATTTTTAAGCGGTTTGATTTTATAATTTCGTCGCAAAGACTAGTAATTTGCGACGATAATGGCATGATTTTTTTAAAAATAGGCTACTGAAAGGAAATTAAAAAAAGCAGAAAATCAAAATCTATCAGAGTCAAGTAAATTCTTTCAGTTTTTTCAGATCCTCAACAAAGACTAAAGCAGATTTCTCTTGTAGACGAGGTTTTGGTCTTTAGAATATTCTGCAGGATATTCTTTAGGCCTATTCTTTATTTGAAATGTCTTTCAATAGCGTTCTCTAAGATCGAAACGTTGGATTTTTGTGAGGACGTGGCCCTACAGAGTAATGTGATTCATGAACTGGAGGAAGAAAACCATGGGGACATGCCCGGGGTTAGTCAGTATTCATAGTGGCAAATTGAGCATATGCAGTGAGCGTTGAAGCACATCTTTACGAATGTACATGTAAGTAGTGGCAGGGCAAAGAGCCATGCTTTATAAGGTTTTTTAATCAAAGAGTTTAGCCGTTCTCGCTCACCCAAATTAGCGAATCTCCATCAAACAGTAGAGGAGTACACGTAATTCACGGAAACCATGAATTTTGGCATTTGTCGTGAATTTTCACATATGCTGCACTTTTATGTCGAAATCCATAAATTTCTGATGTTAAACACAACAAATGGACCTAAAACGACCGCCTTGATCATCAATAATACATTAGCCAAGAACGAAGGCATTTTTTAGTCAACTACCAGATAGCACCAAAAGTAAATCAAACCTTTGTGTTCTCACTTGGAGCCGTGAGGTCGTTTATTTTTGCTTGCTGAATAAGTCACACAGTGTCTGTGCTGACGCAACGTCGTAAACTGAGTGAAAAGTGTTGCCAGTGCGATGTTTTATGAACACAATATGACTGTGAATTGGTTCCGTGAATTCGCCGTGAATTTGGCAATTTTTTAAAGTATGCCGTGAGGTTTTTCACTTTTTGACCGTGATTTTCGTATAGCCCTAACAATTGTAGAGCGCAGTATACGTCATACAGAAGATTACCACTAAGCCCCATGAGCCACCAGGACACACAATGCAAAAACGCACTGCCTATCTCTGCAGCATATAAGATAATTAATATGAAGGAAGAACTCGATTCTTTCAGAGAGTGTCACACCAAGGATCTTCTGGTCGGCAACCCTGTCAATCCCGACAATTGGTCTACATGGTATCCTTACATCAGTCGGAAATGGGGATGAGTTATGATAAGTTCACAAAACTTGCTACTCTATAATTATAAGCAGATCTGCCGACTGCCACATCCGTGGATATCAACAGGATTAGACGCCACGTTCCCTTTTCTGCTCTGATCTCTTCTGGCTAGCGCGTTGGTGTACAGCCGTCTCGACTACACCAATTCCCTTGTCACTGGCATTTCGAAAGCTAACTTGATGAAGCTTTAAAGAGTCCAAAACACCATGGCCATTTCAATAAACGAAAATATTATTATTATTATTATTATTATTATTATTATTATTATTATTATTATTATTATTATTATTATTATTATTATTATGGCCAGAGCGACCACTAGAACTCCAAAATATGAGCACGTAACACCGATACTTAAGTCACTAAATTGACTGCCCACAGAAAAGCGAATAACTTTCAAGACTGTATAATTATACAGGACTCTGCAGTTCAATTAGCGGTATTACCTTCGGATTGGATTGAGTACAGAAAGGTCTTTGAAGTTAGCAAGGACCTTTCTGTACTCAATCCAATCCTCTGGCCATTCTGAACATTCCGTGGACAAGAACAGCCTCTTCTGCTGCTGCCCTAGAATGTGGAACTCTCTTCAGATGAAAGTTCATTCTGCAGTCTGTCCTGGCCTTCAGACCTCTATTAAGGACTCATCTTGTTCTGGACTCATTTCCTCAATAGGCCTAAACTGTTTTCGTGCCGTCTTGGACTCCCTTGTTGGCTTTCGACTTGACTCACTCAGGATTTTGGTTTGGACAACGATTTCACATACTGTAGTATAGCGACCATTGACTGATGCCTTGAGCATTATATAAATTGGCGCTATAGAAATATTAAACTAAATTAGATTAGTTTTAGTATTACGGTAATATCTTAAAATAATGTGGATTACCGTTGAAGCAAGTCTATTGTCTACATGTTAGTTTATTACGTCATTCGTTTTTCAGTTACTACGTCACTGCAATATTAATTGTCTTATTAAGTGGTAGAGACGAGAGCGTCCTAGGGGGACGAAAACTGTTCTCTCTCTGTGGGTCTAGTTTGTAAAGGGCTTAGTGTCAGACGTTCTCAAGAACAATTTCAGTGACGACTATTCTGTATAACATTCGTGTTTATCGAAGAGCTGACTGATTCTCCGCAGTAAGTAACATTGAAACATGACAAATTTCATGATCTTATTGAACACATGTATTGGGAGCCTGTTATGCGCCCATCATTTTAAAGCTGCTCCTAGGGAGTGGAAGGCTGGGGACCTAGTGGGATTACGGGTGTCGAACCGCGTCTTTCAAGCTCTAGTTGCACTTCGAACAAGAGTGTTACCATTTAACTAACCCCCTTTCCTTGGAACTGTTTGGCAGCTAAAGCAATAGACGTAGCCCCTATGATCTGGAATGCTGAAGAAGTGGCATGCACTTTTTCTGATATTGATCAAGCATTCGGAAGATATCTTTAACACAAGATACCGATGCGCCTTTGAATATAATTATAGGCTATTGCAAGACTCTCTCAGTCGTGAGTTTAGTCTAAATCGTTCTTTCTTTTTAGTAGGCCCTGCCATATTTCTTTGGTCACTTAAAATACTGTAACTGGCATCCTAAGGCCCGTGATATTGCTCTTTCGAAGCAAGCAGGAAGCCGATTAGTATTTGTACAGGAAGTGTGAGATTTGTGGTTGGAGGCAAAGGAGAGATAAGACCTCTTGCTCCTGCACTAATGACTGAAAAGGTAGTTATGGTGATGGCCAGTACCATTTAGGGGAAAGTAATTTCCTGTAAATGCCACCATGTCTGTTAACTCGTATTACACACGTTCAATGGGTTGAATTTCTTTACCGACTTGGGGCGCTATACCTACCTTCTGGTAACCGTAAGAAACTATAACTATACCTCTTCACGTGCTGCAAATGCAGTTCACCGCTTTAATGCATTTGCCTTCTGTGGCCATTTTGCTTTACAAAAGGTTAATGAGATGTAGCCGTTCAAGATGTGCTTATATTTTCTCCGGACATTTTTTTTAGCAATTCTAGAAGAGACTATCTCGAATAAATAATAATATTGGTTACGATGGTGAATCGTAATATATTATATGAAAAATGAATATTTGGATTGGTCAAGTGTTTTGGCCGCAAAGTTCCGTTTTAGTTCATAATCGACTGGACAAGTAGTTACGGTTTAAGGACTCTGTGTCATAAACGCAAACGATTAACGTCGCCCTCCTCGTTAATACAGACTACGGACTAGCACCACTCTATGGTAGGCAGTTTTCCATTATTATCACCAGTATGTTTGAATTGGTTAGAGCGCTCGGCCTATAAAGCGGAGAGCACGGGTTCGAGCAGTCAGTTATCGTGTAGGGACCTTGAGCAAGTCCTTCACTTTGCAATTACTCAGCGCCCACGCTGTTCTGACGTATGGCTGTGTACTGCGGTGTGCACTTCTGGACTTTGGAAGGAGGGCAATATCAAATACAGACAGTTGTATTGTAGTGTATATAAAGGCTTCCTAAGTTATAAAATCCAAGGAACGCTGTGTTCCTGGATGAGCCTTGTATACGAGCATCTAAGTCTTAGTGCAATGAGTGTCGTGAGCTGCTCTAGTCAATAGAAAACTTCCTCTCTTTTCTGTTATCCGTCCGATGCTGTTGATGAAAGTAAACATGATTTGATAGACAGAGCTCGCGGATAACAGCGCAGATGTCATCGGTTTCAATCGCTTAATGTCTATAATAATTGGCTGAGTTTAAAATAACAGCACATGCAGCAGCGCCATTTCCAGATGCGCTGGTGTTGCCATCAACAACCGGAGAAGAATAATAATAGTTTTTATCTTGAGGCACTTTCTATATTGGACCTGAGAAATATTGGTGAGAGCTGAGGGTCGTAACTGTTGGAAATAATATGGACAGAAGCGAAATGTATACTAAATGATTGCAACGTATACATGTGTGTATGTATATGTATCAAGACATTTGTATGTAATATAGCGCCTTGTAAGTATCTCACCTCACGCATGGCTATCTGACTGATTGAAACAAGGGCTCTTTAAGACAGTTTGAAATGCTTGCTGCACATGCAGAGCCTAATGCAGCAAAACGTAAATGGAATGAATGGAAGACTTTCCAGGAAAATGGTCCAATGTATGAGAAGACGAGATGGTTGAGAAATGAGAAACGTATGGGTGCTTTTCCTTGCTTCCCTCAGTAAGCTTGCTTGTCAGTGAACGTAAAACCAGTTTATATGCATGAATTCATGTATATATGTAAACAATATGTTGTCCTTTAGGTACCAATCATAATTGGCACACGATTTCGTAAATTACCCAATGACACGTCTTCTATTTCTCCAACGCGTGTATTCTTTCTTTTAGAATTCACATCCCCTGTGCACTGTGTGTAGTACACGGCGTCTTCGTCTGTGAGCTTCTAACTTGGAGTGGAACTCCACAGAGCGGACTCACTTCAACATGGCCCTTGTCTTCAACATCGTTTTCGTCATGGTCACAGGCATTCGATTCTATCTCTTTATGATTATTGAAGACGCTGTAGAAAGGATAGTCAAGGAGGAGACTTTGCAGGCGTTGGCTTCTGCCAAGGAAGCGAACTTAAACAAAGAAGACCTTCGCCTCTTCAGGTTCATCGGTAACTGTGTTTTTCACGCGATCACCTGTCTATGGCTGTACTTTGACTACCGAGTAACGCAGTTCATCGTGAATCGATGCCAGACGCAGCAGGCCACCGCCCGCGCAAATATACCGATCGAGACTCTCGGTTCCTTGGACTTGGGTCACTAAATCAAGGCCTGAATGTTGCAGTGTCTTCTGATCTTGGAAGACAGGCGTCTAGCTGATCTCTACACTCCGATCGAACTCATGGATCCCTTGTTTTGCATTGTTTGTAGATCCGTTTTTTCTGTCCTTTATTATACGAGTACCAGTTCGTTGTTGATCGCATTATTTATACCTTCCGTTTGAAATCGAATCTGTTCCTACTACCGATAACAGTTATTAGTGATATCCAGTATTCAGACATTAAAATGTATACTAAGCCTGTGTGTGCGCGCATGCGTGTACGTGCATGCGTGTGTGTGTGTGTTTGCGTGTATGCGTGTGATGGAGCTACAGAAGTTGATTTTGTTTAAAACGATTAGGACCTCGTAGGTGGACTCAATGATGGCCGTCGATAGGTTATTACTATTGTTACCGTAACTAAAATCATTTTAACGCGTTATGATTGGATCTTGAGTTGTCTCTGGTGCATAAGAAGTTCAAGCATTGTTATCAGTTAGGAGAGACAACATTCCGAAAGATTTTAGTTTGACTCTTGAAAAAAATCTGTTCCAATTATTGTGCAGTGGTGTGTCCTCTTAATGCGTGTTCCAGCAGGGTGAGGGTTAAGTCCCAAGCGAAGGTTATAAATATTGTGTGCAACTCCAATCAAGCTATAAGGCGAGATAAAACACCCCTCGTCAACGTCAGGATCCGCTATACCCGATGCTCATTGTTTTTAGTTTGGGGTTCAACTCCCTAGCTCTTCTTCTAACCCCTCAGCTACGTAACTGAAAAGATTGTTGGGGTCAGACAGCTAAATATATCAGGAGTCGTCAGTTGTTTCATGTGCCACATTTGGATAACATTTGATTTTGACCTGTGTTCGCATATTTTGGTAATCTGCACAGTTTTCGACCCAACCCCCCTCCCCATCCGGCGGCCCGGCCACACACTGTCTGGCCACACGACCCTGATGATGACCTAACGTTACAGAAAGACACGAAGCAAGATCGGTGCAATTATAACGAATTACAACGAGGCTGTAAGACGTTGTAATTGCAATTGTAATTGAACATTTATATAGCGCTGATCAAAGATTACAATGCGGCTATTACTTTGCATTTAGTAATATTGTATGCATCATCTAGTTTTAAATTGCTTTAAACATTGGCGTGGATGCCTCTGTCATTCATTCCGTAGCAGGACTTGCTATGGTCCCTGCACAGTAAATGCCTCGAACCCGTATACTCTCCGCGTTACAGGCGAGCGCTCTAACCACCAACAACCCGATAAGGATATAGTTTGTTATCTTGAGGCACTTCCTATTGGACCTGACAAATAGGGTAAAGCTGAGGGTGGCAACTGTGGGGAAATTTATGGACTGAAGCGAAATGTATGAATTGATAACAACGTGTGTGTATATATCCTTCATACCTTCAGGCCTTATGCACATCGGTTTCTACACTTCCTGGTCGCTCTGCTCTGCGCTCTGCCGCCAGAGGCCTTCTGGTTGTCCCTCGCATGCGTGGTGCAACTGCTCAATCCAGAAGCTTTGCTTATGTCGGCCACTTCATGCAGTTGGAACCATCTTCCGCATGTATTGCGTCTTGTGCTCCTCAGCCTTTCTCTTCCTCTGTTTCGGAAACGCCTGAAGACTATCTTATTTTGTTAGAGCCCTGGGTCGGGAGCGCCTCTGAATCTCTGAGTGGCGCTATACAAATGTTCAGTTACAATTACAATTACAATATCAAGACATTTAATGTAGCACCTTTTGACTGTCTCACCTGACTAATCTTAATGAGTGCTCTTTAAGAGCGTTTGAAAATGTTGCTGGGCATGCAGAATCTAATGCAACAGAACGTAAATGCAATGGAAGATTGTTCCAGGAAAATGGTCCTATGTATGAGAAGATGAGACGGGTGAGAAATAATAGATGGTCCTGAAACAGTTTGGGTACTTTTCCTCGCTTCCCTCAATAAGCTGGCTTGTCAGTGTGCGCAAAACCAGTTTATATGCACGAATTAATGTATGTTAACAATATTACATTTTCCTTTAAGTACCAATCATAAATTAAGTGTTGCACACGATCTCGTTAATTACTGTATGACACGTCTTCTATTTCTCCAACGAGTGTGTTCTTTCTTTTAGAATTAACATCCCATGTGCACTGTGTATAGTGCACAGCGTCATCGTCTGTGAGCCTCTAATTCGCAGTGGAACTCCACAGAACGGAACTACCATACGACAATGACCCATCGCTTCAACATCGTATTCGTCACGGTCACGTGCATTCGATTCTATCTCTTTATGATTCTCGAAGACGCTTTGGAAAGAATGTACAAGGATGAGATCGCGCAGGCGAGGGTTTCGGCTGAACAACAGAACAAGGAAGACAATCGATTCTGCAGGCTCATCGCCGAAGTTCTCGTTCACGCGGTTCGCTGTCTGTGGCTGTACTTTGACTACCGTATAACGCAGTACATTGTGAACGAATACTAGGCACGGCCCGCGCAAATATACCGATCGAAAACCTCGGTTCCATGGACTCGGATCATCTAAGTTAAGACCTCAATTTTTTCCAGCATCTTCTGACCTTGGAAGAAGACAGATGTCTAGCTGATCTCTTCACTCCGATCAAAACATCGATCCATTGTTTTACTTTGTTTGCAAATCCGTTTTTTTTCCTCTGTCGTTTATTTTAACAGTACCAGCTCGTTATTTGATCAAATTGTTCAATATATATTCCGTTTGAAATCGAATCTGTTCCTGCTACCGATGAACAGTTATTAGTGACATCCAGTGCTCAGACATTAAAATGCGCACTAAGCTCGTGTATGTGTGCGCGCGTGTGTGTGCATGTGTGCATGCGTACGTGCGTGTGTATGTGTGTGTGTGTGTGTGTGTGTGTGTGTGTGTGTGTGTGTATGTATGTATGTGTGTTATGGAGCTACAGAAGTTGATTTTGTTTAAAACGATTAGGATCTCTTGAAGCGGACTCTATTATGTCCGCCGGTAGGTTAATTTTATTATTACTAATGTCACCTAAAAACATTTTAACGCGTTATGAGAGCATCTTGAGTTGACTCTAGTGCATAAGAAGTTCAAGCATTGCTATCAATAAGGAAAGACAACTATCCGAAAGATTTCAGTTTAACTCTTGAAAAAAAAAACTGTTCAATTGTTGTGCTGTGTTTTGTCCTCTTTGTGGTGTTCCAGCAGGGTCGGGGTTAAGTCCCAACAGCAAGAGAGGGTCATAGATTTTGCGTGCAACCCCGATCAATCTATAAAGCGAGTTAAAACTCCCCTATAGTCAACTTCAGGATCCACTATTATAATACACGATGCTCAGTGTTTAGTTGTCGAGGATTTTGGGTTCAATCCTCCCTATGGTTCTTCTAACCCCTCAGCTAAGTAACTGAAAAGATGTTGGGGGGATGGTCGGGAAACTAAAGTATCTCATGCGCTGTCAGTTGTTTCGTGTGCAACATTGAACATACTAAAATTAGATTTTGACCTATGTTCGTGTATTTTGGTAATCTGCACAATAATTTTCAACATCCCCTGCACCACACCAACTTTTTGTCCACAAGACACTGATGATGAATCGATGATCAAGCATTACAAAAACAGATTAGATGAAGACAGATCGGTGCAATTGCGAATTACAACGAGGCTACTATACGTTGTAATTGCAATTGTAATTGAACATTTATATAGCGCTGATCAAAAATTACCATGCGGCTATAAGACTACTTTGCATTTTGTAATATTGTATGCATCATCTAGTTTTAAATTGCATAAAGCATTGGCCTGGACGTCTCTGTCATTCATTCAGAAGCAGGACATGCTAAGGTTCCTACACAGGAAATACCTCGAACCCGTATACTCTCCGCGCTACAGGCCGAGCGCTCTAACCAATCGGCAACCACTTTAAGCATACATACATACATACATACGATGCCTTAGAATCATTTATATAGCGCCATATCAGGATGGGCTGATGTTCTAGGCAGAGTATTTGCCACCAACAACCCGATAAGAATATATTTTGTTATCTTGAGGCACGACCTATTGGACCTGACAAATAGGATGATCGCTGAAGGGTGACAACTGTTGGAAACAATATGGACAGAATCGAAATGTATGAATTGATTACAACGCATGTATATGTGTATGTATCAAGACATTTAATATAGCCTAGCTCCTTTTAAGTACCTCAAGCATGGCTGTCTGACTGATCTAAACGAGTGCGTTTTAATTTAAGAGAGTTTGAAAATATTTGCTGAACAGGACCGAATGCAAGAGAACGTAAATGCGATGGAAGATTGTTCAGGAAAATGACACGAGCTGGGTGAGAAATGATAGATGGTCCTGAAACAATATGGGTACTTTTCTTCGCTTCCCCAGAAAGCTGAAGCTTGTCAGTTAACGTAAAATCAGTTTATATGCACGAATTCATGTAGGCCTATAATTATGTAAACAATATAATTACCTTAAAGTGCCAATCATAATTAAACTATGGCACACGATTTCGTTAATTACTGTACGACATGACACGTCTTCTATTTCTCCAACGCGTGTATTCTTTCTTTTAGAATTCACGTACCCAGTGCATACGCTTTATCTATTCTGTGACTGTATGTAGTACACGAAGTCTTCGTCTGTGAGCTTCTGAATTGCATCTGAATTGCAGTGGAACTCCACAGAACTGAACTCCCTTCGATATGGCCCTGATAGTCTTCAAAATCGTGATGATCCTGTTCGCATTCATTAGATTCTATCTTACGCGGAATATTTGGAACATTCTGGACAGGGTATACAAGGTGTTAATTTTGCGTTCGAAGGCTAATGCAAGAGGAAAGTACAGGGTCGAACTTGAAAGTCTCTTTTACGATCTTCTCTATGAACTTAATATTAACGTCCTTCTCTCTCTCTGGCTGTACGTCGACTACCGAGTCATGCAGTACGTCGTGGACCGACATCTGCAGCCACAGCGGGTAAATATAGGCCTACCGATCGAAAACATCGGACCCCCGGACACAGGTCACTTGGAGTAAATCTTGACTTATCAGTGTCTCTTGATCTTGGAAGACAGGAGTCTCGCTGATCTATGCAGTCTGATCGAAACAATCGTTCGCTTGTTTAGCATTGTTTGCAAACAGGTTTTTCCTATCTTTTATTATACGAGTACTAGTTCGTTATTGATCAATTGTTTAACTTCTGTTTGAAATCGAATCTGTTCCTAATATAGGCCTACCTATAAATAGTTATTAGTGATATCCAGTGCTCAGACATTAAAATGTATACTAAGCTCGCGTAAGTGGAATAATTGTGCAGAGATTCTATTACGCCTTGGCAATTAGCTATATTTTCGAGCAGTCACAAAATAAAATGTCACCTGCTTTGTTGGTATTGACGATAAAAGTTCAGAATTAGCTGATGTTCGTGTTCTTAAAACAATAACTCAGGTACTCCTGCATGAATTCTTGAGTTCTTAAATACGTGTAAGAGACATTCAGTCAGAGAATGACAACATGTTAAGGAAACACTCGTGCCCGATAGTGCTCCGACAGCTGCCAAATAGATGGCAGATATCTTTATCTGATAGTTCTAAACTTCAAAGCTTTTCTTAAACGTTCAATTAAGGTCTCTCATACACAGAAACCAGATCACTTGCTACGTTAATTATTCGGATTTATTAATTGAATTATTCTAAAAGCGAGTTTTATAGGCCTTTTGATTGTACTTCCTCAGTCTGCACCAACCATCGATTAGGCCTAATTATCATCGCCATGGATGACTTAAGAGATAGCGTAAGAAAACCCAGAGAATCAAACAGGCATTACGAAGACGTAGGTATCTGCAATTATTGTTCTGTGGTCTACCTACACACGGTTCATTGCCTTTGCAACGGCGTCCGCATCCAAGCGGAAGAATGGCCTTTCTCAAGATCACTGCGTCTTGTGCGGCCAGCGTCAATAAACGAGCAGCTTGATCAATAGTTGAAAACTGTCCTATATATAATGTCGCTTCTTCTGTGTGGCACGGACTGTGAGTGCTTCTCAGTGGATTCTTTACATCACATTGTCTTACGCTTACTAGGCAAGGGTGTCATTCATTCATTCATTCATTCATTCATTCATTCATTCATTCATTCATTCATTCATATCGAACATTTGCATAGTGCCCCTTCAAGAAAACTAATCAGAGCCGCTCCCGACTCAAGCACGGACAAAAAGAACAGTTTGAGGTGAGAAAAGAACAGAGGAGTGATGTTCCTGATCCATTAGTGTAGCCACATACTCTTAGACGTAAACAGAGGCAAATTTAACAATCTGCCGCCCCAGGCCAGGTTTTTCACCGCCCATGATATTATGTACCTGGGTTTGAGAATTTCCATTTCCCCCCAGAAAAAACCCCATGTAATTCAGACGATAACAATAAGAGCAACTTGACTTAAAATGTTTCAACGTTATGTATTGTCAGTAATATCGAAGTGAAAGCAAGAGCGAATTCCGCTTATATGTTGCTGTTGCTTCTTTTGGCGATAATAATACTAATAGCCTACTAGCACTACTACTACTACTACTACTACTACTACTACTACTACTACTACTACTACTACTACTACTACTACTACTACTACTACTACTACTACTACTACTACTACTACTACTACTACTACTACTACTACTACTACTACTACTACTACTACTACTACTACTACTACTACTACTACTACTACTACTACTACTACTACTACTACTACTACTACTACTACTACTACTACTACTACTACTATTACTACTACTGATGCTGCAACTGCAAACTACTACTACTACTACTACTACTACTACTACTACTACTACTACTACTACTACTACTACTACTACTACTACTACTACTACTACTACTACTACTACTACTACTACTACTACTACTACTACTACTACTACTACTACTACTACTACTACAACTAATAATAATAATAAAAATAATAATAATAAAAGCAGTAATTATGATAAGGATGATGATGATGACGATGATGATGATGATGATGATGATGATTATAATAATGAAAATAAGAGAAGGCCCTTATGTTCTCGAGGTCGTCTTTCATCTTCCCCGATACTTCCACATCCACATAGCCTATTCTATTCCTGCGCTGCGCAAACTAACAACAGCTATTCCTAAAAATCATCATAAAAATCTCTTACTTCTTGGCAGAAGCAGAAGCAGCCGTTTTCTTTCTTTGTCTCGTTCCTTACGGTTGTCATCCAGAGACAGACAGACAGAGAGAAAGAGTGAGTCGCCACTTCCGTTGTGTCTTGTTCGTCTTCCGAGTAGAAAAGACC
>JACEVL010000383.1:761085-853585 GCA_020284085.1 Aporrectodea caliginosa | reverse complement strand
CATGCATGTATGTGCGTACATGTGTGTGTCAGTATAAATTCGTGCATTTTATGAATGTGCGTGTGTATGTAGGCTATATGGGTTCCCATCGAAAATGTCGCGAAGAAAATGTCGCGTTAAAAATGTCGCGGACAAAATGTCGCGGATATAAATGTCGTTGATATATAATGTCGCGGATACAAATGTCGCGGATAAAAATGTCGCGGTTAAAAATGTCGTTGATACATAGTGTCGCGGATAAAAATGTCGCGGATAAAAATGTCGCCGTTCACAATTTCGTCGAACATTATAGTACGAACATTCTATTTTTTAATACGAACATTGTAGTACGAACATTGTAGTACGAACATTCTAGTACGAACATTATAGTACGAACATTCTATTTTTTAATACGAACATTGTAGTACGAACATTGTAGTACGAACATTCTAGTACGAACATTCTAGTAGGAACATTATAGTTTTTTAATACAAACATTCTATTCTCTATACGAACATTCTAGTAGGCTGTAGTACGAACATTCTAGTACGAACATTCTAGTAGGAACATTATAGTTTTTAATACTTTAGTTTAGTATATCGTATATCGTTCTTAATAGTTTAGTCTTCGTATATCGTATATTGTCTTCGTATATCGTATATCGTTCTTAATAGTTTAGTATTAAACGGTCAAAGTTAAAAATTGTCTTCGAATTTCGTTCTTCATAGTTTAGTGTTATAGGCTACTGTCATACGGTTCCCAGTATGGTGAAAATGTCGCGGGGAAAATATCAACGACATTTTTATCCGCGACATTTTTATCCGCGACATTTTTATCCGCGACATTTTTAACGGCGACATTTTTATCCGCGACATTTTTATCCGCGACATTATATATCAACGACATTGTTATCCGCGACATTTTGTCTGCGACATTTTTACCGCGACATTTTCTTCGCGACATTTTCGATGGATACCGGCTATATGTATGTTTGTATGTAGAATAGAATAGAATCTTCGTCTATTCGTTAACACATTGTCAAAACGCAATGCGATTAAAAAAAAATATGGCCATGTGTAGGCATTGGTTAAACCGTTTAAAGTTTGGTCCGAGACATTATTGACTTTTATTTGATTTTTTAAATGTATACATGTATGTTTGCCTCTTGTTTGTTTTAGTGTTTATTGTTCTAAACTGGTGCTTCTGGTTCATCAATCTCTCTTCTTCAACTGGTCGATTATAAACTTCCATAATTTATAAAAGTAACAATAACAATACGTCGTCAAATTTTATTCTATTCGCATCTTACAGCTAAGGGCTCGCTCAGGTCCCGACTCTTAAATTGTAACGCGGCTCTCTTATAATGTTAATTCTGATTGATTCTGTTCTGTGTGTACACTCGCCGACTTTTACCCTGCACTCGATTCTACTTTCCGTTTTCACGATTCATATTCCGCTTTATCGGCGGCGCATTAGTCGACTGGATTTGATGAGTCGACGTTTGCTCTGTCAACATTTAACGACGACGACACATCGTGTTGCGATTCTGCTGTGGCTCCTTTGCTCGACTCATCCACCGCCATATTGATTAGAGCCAAGAAGACGGATGGATCGACTACGATAAACTATTGGCCAACGCAAAAACTGTTGAGTTTTCTAGACTGAACAGTTGCAGAAAAGCAACATTTTCGTGACTGAAATTGTATTGCATTGTATTTAAAGATTTATAAAGCACCTCTCACAGTGCACACCAATCAGAGGCGCTCCCAGTGCAAAAGTCCCAGAGAATAAAAACAAGATTTGAGGTAGCGAAACGATGTAGCATGCAGGGCCACCGGATAATATGGTGAAATACGATGAAGAAGAAGAGCAATCTCTGAAGCTATCCCCGATAGTAAATCATGTGTATGAAGTGCTAGCGACTTCATTTTCTTAGCCTCGGTTAATGAGAGCGGGTGGTCAGTCCGCTCTCTCACCATTTGATCTTCCCATAACAGAGTGCGATCGGTGTACTCGCTACAGCTGGGTAGGCTAGGAGGAGCAGGTGAAGCAGAAATCTCGAAACAGATTTCTGTCTTTCATGGACGTGACTGCCTCTCTGCAGACTATAACTTAAGGGACTTCTCTTGTTTTTCTCTTAATTGAAAACTGAAGACGCACTCGCAAACATCGTGTAAGACTTATTCATGAATGAATTTATTCCCATGCACAATTGCACAGCCTAAATTGTGTGGCGCCATTTCAAACGGACTGCGGTGGTGAAGGATCTCACCCGATCAAGTCAATGAAAACTGTTCAGGGTCAAGGCCATACGCGTAGCTATAGAAAACATTTACAACTGTACCATTTACATAGCTCCGCCACTGCTCGTACTCTGGCAATGCCAGCCCGAAACCTGGATGAAGGAGGAGGGCGACGCTAATGATCTTTGTTATCACACAGTGTCGTTAAACTGAAACTACTACATTTGCATCAAGTTACATGCATACATGGACATTGGACACTTGTTTCTGTTTCTGTCAGAGGCGGACAATGACCATACAGCCTAAAGGTGATTCAGACAAAAGCTATTCATCCATTCATTCATCTCTTCCGGATGTTTTCGTTGTTAATTGCAACCATCCACCTGTATGAATTTCATCATTAATCGTCATGTCGCCAATCCACTCATTAAACTCAAATGCTCATTCGCCTATCTATACCCGTCTACCTGTGTTTCTCAGCCCAACTGTATATAAATGTATGCATGTATGATTGTATGTATGTATGTATGTATGTATGTATGTATGTATGTATGTATGCATGTATGTATGTATGTATGTATGTATGTATGTATGTATGTATGCATGCATGCATGTATGCTTGTATGTATGTATGAATGTATGCATATGTATGTACATGCATGTTTACATGTATGTGTGTGTATGTATACGTATATATGTATGCATGCCTGCATGTCTGTGTGCATGTATATCTGTTTATATTTCTGTTTACATGTTTGAGACATCTATGGATTGCTTTTGTATATTTTATACATATGTTTGTGTATATTTGTACGTATGCATATACAAACGTAATAAAATTGTGCAAATAAGTATGCATGTATATATTATGCCTGTGTATATGACCTTCTGAGAGTATTATTGAACATATAATTATGTGTTGCATATACATACATTATATGTACATATATATATATATGTACATATAATGTATGTATATGTTCAATAATATATATATATATATATATATATATATATATATATATACATGCTTTTGAGTTACCGGTAAGGTTTCAAGGTGGCATGAAGTGTTTTATTGCTCAACTCTCTCTTTCTCTCACTCTCACTCTTGCTCTCTCACGCTCTCTTTCATTCTCATTCTTTATATATATATATATATATAATTATATACAGAGAGAAAACACTCATATTATATATATATATATTATATATATATATATATATTATATATATATATATACATATAATGTATGTACATATGCAACACATAATTATATATATATAATTATATACAGAGAGAAAACACTCATATTATATATATACATGTATGCATGTATGTATGTTCGCGTATGGCACCTGGATTGGGAGAACAACCCCCACTCTGGCCGACTTATATAATCGGAAATGAACAACCCCTCAGTTTATGTCCAAAACGAATACCTTAAACCAACCACTTTTGAAGTTCGATGGAGGTCGGTCTCCAATTTGGTATACGCCGCTGTACCCACATACGCATACAAACATGTAGGCCTCTATTATAGAGATCCATTAATTTTGTCAGCATGTAAACGCATTTTTATTCGTGCGTAGGCGTCCACTATTTTTATAATAGTGGACGCCTACGCACGAATAAAAATACGTTTACATGCGTGCATACAGTATATGGCAACTGGTAAATGATACTGCAAAGCGGAATTTTCAATTAGAAACCATATATCCGAAATGTGACGTCGTCGCGTGTCTGAACTTCCGCAGTCTGCAATTTTATCTGCGCGTCTTTTTATGCGGTATTATCGAGAATTATTGCTTAGTTTGGCTAACTTCCCTTGGAGGAGGAAAAGAGTCAATCAATAGGAATTATTATTCTGCTTATATGGATAGTCGATAAATCAGCCGTTAAATGAGAGACGGAACCGAGTGCCAACCGGAAGAGCTTGCGCGTATCCGGTTTCCTTTTTCCGATAATAAAAGATAATTTGCGGTAATGATCGCCGTATACGAAAGCTCTTCGTAGAATTATATAGACGTCGCATTGTGTTGGAGAATTGTTCAAATATAGCGGCATCTGTCGCGAGACTCTTCGCTACGCTGTATACGGGATCATAACAGGAAATTATTAATCAGCCTTTATCTCAGTCTCCGATGGGAAATTAAAGAAGGATTTAAAAGAAAAATCTGGAGCGATTGTTGGTGCATTGGGAGTATAAGGGCTTCATTATGCGGGGATCACGGCAAGAGTATTGCAACTTTACGTAGAATTGGACGGATGTGTAAGCGGTAGGTTTCAAGGTGACATGAAGTGATTGATTGCTCAACCCTTTCATGTCTCTGGACTCACGGAATTCATGGCCGCGCCTTATAAGCCACTGAGAAAATGTCGGATGAGACGAAAATTATATTAGAGACTCACGACAATAGCGACAGACAGACAGACAGACAGACAGACGGACGGACGAACGGACGGACAGTTAGACAGACAGAGACTATTGAGAATAGCGACACACAGTCAGACTGTATAATTTATGTCACCAGATATATGTTGGAGGTTCTGCAATGGCTTCCTGTCCGACAGTGCATTGAGTATATATGCCTATAGTTGTCTCTCTGGTCTGGCGATGCCAACTTGGCCTTGCACCAGCCTACGACGGATTGAGGATAAACTAAACTTTAGCTTGAAATTATAAGTAGTCCCATCCTTCATCATGTGCGATAGATTCTGGACTATAGGCTACGAACATTGTATACGTTGCCTGCAGCCAGGTGTTTACATCTCTGTGGAGTACGACCGGCGACGCAGGTCTTTGAAGTGACCTCGACCATCAGTCATCGATGGCACTTCAATCGACCGACCGACGGACATGCGACCGACGAATGCTTGTTCTACGTACACCTGTGACCTGGCGCCTCGACGATTAGCCGGACGTGAACTCCAACGAGGAACTGCTCCGCGGTAGCATCATCGTGTGCTGCGAGCGCTGTCACCTGTCATCGCTACAACCTATCGACCCAACTTGATCCAGAGAATCTGAACATCCATGCCATCTGTGAACTGTCGACGAGAATCCGTTGGTTGGGCTCCATGTATGCGCGTGAGCCTGCCCCGAGTGACTCTTCACGATAACTGTGCATTTTTCTGCTCACTGTGTAATGTTCTTGTTTTTAATTGCATTTAACACCATAAAGGCTCTGGTTAGTTTGCTCTTGAAGTGGCGTTATTCAAATGTTCAATTGCAATTATAAGTACAACCATCTCCAATACTCCAATTTGACATTTGTTGATCTTTACTGCTGGCTTCCTTTTTCGTCCTACAGTGTATGAGTGGCACCTCAGTAGCTTCTTTCGCCTCCTAGCGAAAGGAATAGGCTTTGCTTCTAAGCGAAGAGGCGATTGGAGCTTTAGAACGACTTCTACCATACTTAACAGCGTATAATTTATATATGCATTTTACTCTGAACATCCATGCCATCTTCAGCTGTCGACGGGAATCCGTTGGTTGGTTCCACGTGTGTGCGTGGGCCCGCCACTGATAACTCTTTCAGTTTACTGTGCATTGTTTTGCGAACTGATGTAATATATTCGTTCGTAATGATATTTAGCATCATATACTACATATATAGGCTAGCGCAGAGAGTGCCTCTGAGTAGATATCTTGTAGGGGCGCGATATAAATGTTCAATTACATTACATTACATTTTTATTGCAATCAAGTTGCAACAATTTATAAATAATGATAACTTAATTTAAATTTAACATTGTAACAGTTTTATAATAATAGCTTCACAATTGTATGAGATATTCTGTTCATTTTATTTATTCCAAATATTCTGACGATTTTCTGCGTTAATGCCATTTAATAGGCCTAACTTCAGTTTACCCCAGCGGGCCAATGATTAAAACGCACACAAGTATGATGGAAGTCATTCAAAAGCTCTGATCGCCTCGTCGTTTGGAGAAAAACCTATTCCTTTCGCTAGGAGGTGAAAGAATTTGGCTGACAGGACAAAAATAAATGGCGCTTGGTCGTTGTTGTTTTATTCTGCCCTCCAGCGAAAAAATTGGCATACGGTAGAATTAGCGCGACATACTACGATGATTTAAAGCTGTAGGCTTAAGTAGAGTAGGCCTAACCTGGAACTATTATTTTTTATAATTATGACAAATGTATTTCTTTATAAAAATAGCCCACTTATATATAAACTAATCAAGTTATTCTACCTATAAACCGTTATTTAGTTTTGGGCTGGTCGGTCTATTAATTGTTCAAATCTGAGCTGCTCAAAACAGACGGGAAGTTTCCAGCGTGAAGGGCGACTGAATTTCAAGGCGCTGGAGTAGATCGATGTCTGGACTCGCGCAGATCTACTGTCTAATGTCGCAGGTTAATGGTATCCGATTGGTTTTGCTTGAATACGAATTTTAAGTGTGACAGGACAATCGAATTGCCTTGACCTAGACCTATTCTTGCTGCTGCTGGATCAATGGAGCAAACCGTTAATGCTGAAGGATAAAGAATTAAAAACGGAAAGACACCGGAATAGAACACTGGGCGACTTGAGCAAATTAAGAATCGTGTTTACGAATCAAAAGAATATCTGCAACAAAGTAATCGAGAAGGCAGTGGGAGTTTTGAGCAGGGAATACCAAGCAGCACTCGAAAGAGGGTTTACAACTGTTTTATGAATCAGTAAACGTTGAAAGAAGAGACATCACTAATTAAAAAGGAAGAGGGAAAAGCAGAGGTCATTGCACATGATGTGTGAACTGCTAATAAAAGTGCTCAATAAATATTTCAGCTCAAAGTTTTTACTTTGGGAGGCAACCCTGAGGAGAAAACCTTGAACCCAAACTTGCCATTGTATAAATCGCTTAACATAGTGGTTCCCAAACTTATTGGACCAGGGATCCCCGTATACGTTTTCTAGGCATAGCTCGCGGACCCAAGTATTTAAAAAGTAAAATTTATCACTTAAAATTTCATAAAAGTAACAGGGAGACTGTTGTTAATGAGTATTTTCAGAAAGCTCTCACGGACCCCGCCATATTCATCCTATGCGGACCCCTCTTGGTCCGCGGACCACAGTTTGAAAAGCACTAGCTTAACATGTACACATGCTCAATATTGCTCTGATGTATACTGATGGACTATGATCGCGTCGTATTCTTGCATTCAGTCAAACACCAAACAGCTGCTGCTGATGTTCAAGTTGAAGTATAGGCTTAGGACGGAAGTTTACTTGATGGCTTTCTTCCGACGAAAAATGCAGCTGCTCAGGTCAAAAATCTTTCGTTTATTGGCGAGGGTCATTAAAAATTCAAGATATATTGCGGGGTATGCTTTAGGGCTTAGCTGTTGCCCTCTATAGGAGCGTATACGTCCAGGTTTTGCTCTGTGAAAGTAATCGCTTACAGTACGTTACGGAATTGAGCAATTTAAGTTGAATTGTATGACGATAGGGCGATATTTTTGCTTGTCACACGTGAAGAGAGGATGCAGCAGGTGTGCTTGCTATAGGTTGGCGGCAGAAGAAGGGCTTGATGAACGTCTGACAAGGCGAGTCTGATGACGGCAGACGCTCAATTATTGATGGAGGAAGAAGCAGCAGGAAAAGACGGAACCGTCGAAGGAGGAGAAGGGTGAGGAATAAGTGGCGGAAGCAGGAGCGTGAGGACAATGAAAAGTGGAACAATGAAAGCGAGAAGTGGGAGGCTGAGCGTGATCACAGGGAGTGGCAGAATGATGAAGAGGAAGAACTGGCTGATGGTCGAGAACTGAAGGAGACTGACGAGGAGAAGTGGCAAGAGTATCAGCAGGAGGAGGACAAGAAGAGGAGGAAGGAGAAGGAGGAGGAGGAGCCTCAGAGGAGGAGGAGAAGAAACGGAAGAGCGCTTAACCCTGCAACCAGTGGTGGTCATTTATTATGAATGACCGCCGGATAAATATTGACCACGTTGAGCGGCGGCGGCAGCGGCTGACCACAAAGGCCAGTGACGCCAATGTGCGGCTGATTGAAAGAGTCGCCCTCTACCGAGATCTGGCATTTATGACCGACAGAGGACGTCTTCGAATCGTGACGTCTAATCGAGAATTTTATACGTCATTAACCGACGTCAGAGCTCCAGGTCGTCTGAGATTTATGCGGCAGATAAGTCTGACGTCACTTCCTGTACGCAACGTTGCATAACACCCGTTCACACCATACGCAACCGAAGGCAAGTGGGAACTCGGTAACTGAAAGCAGTTTAAGGTTGATGAAAGCACCATGTCGTACCATATATGTTGCATTTGACTAAGAATGGGGAACCTGCTTTCTGCGCCTAAATGAGCCGAGAAATCTCGGTGTTGCAAAGTTAGGTATATAATTATATCCTAGGGCCCTATAGGCCATGCAGTATATTCATGTGCTGGACGAACAATGCGTATAAAAATTTAAGTCCACAGATCACATAACTCCCATCATTAAGACCAGCACCGCTGATGATACACGAACCTATTTGTGGCTGATTCGTAGGCCTACTTGAAATAATTCCAGGCAGCATTCCCACGATTGAGACCCGCTCATGATCTTCAGAGACAATTTTGACAACAAATTGCTACGATTATATAAATTTTGCGAATCTGAGCCAGTCAACTTGGATCGCAATCGTAGAAACGTTCACAGAATAACGTAATTTAATATAGGCTAAGTGCGCCACTACTATACTGGGTTAATTCACAAATCCAAAATCCTGGGAGAACATAGGCTATTAGTTTTAGCGCATTTCCACGTTCTCGTGTTGGTCGATATCGCTCGTTTAATTTTTTTTCTCACGAAAATAAAGATGAATTTTCGTTAGTGCTATTTTAGTTATTGCTATAGTCATAGTTAGATCTAATTATATTATTTAGTTACAGTTATAGTTAGCGTTAACGAAATCATTTTGTTTTCGTTATCGAGTATTTTCGTTACCGTTAACGAGAATCACATTGCGCCCCGCAAAGTTATTTTGACATCGCTACCACCTCGAAATAATATCAGATTATTTATAGAACAGACCTATTTTAACGCATTCCTATTCATCGTGAGAATGAGAAAATCTCGTTCGTTTCTGCTTCGTCACACATGACATGTGGAGATGAAGAAGAAAAAGTTCGTAATAGATAGCTAAGTATAGTATACGTAATCCAATTACAGCCGCTACAGACGCACATGAGAAAGTAGGACAGCAGCCTGCAGTATATATGTCAACACATCTTCTTCCATGATCCATATATAGCTGGTCCGTGCATATATACAATTACCACACCTCAAAATAGCAGAACTTCGTTAATAGCGCCGCATAACTCGATTTATGCCGAACGCGTTGTCACGTTTCCACGCAGCCATGCTATTTGCGGACCTGTCCATCATTTCCAGGCAGTCGGAGAACGGGAGGGAGGGAGGAAGGGAGAGAGGGACAGTGAGACACAGACAGACAGACAGAGAGAGACAGAGACAGACAGAGGGGCACTTTTGAATATTATATATCAGCTATCGGATGATCGAATGCCATCTTCTTATGAGAGGCTAAGACTTAGAAATCCTGGACAGAGTTAAGCATCCCAAATTCACGTAGAAGAATTGGAGACATCACAGTCACTTAAATATCGATACAGATACAGTAGGCTACTGAGGTACGCATGCCGTTATAATCAAGCGCCTGACAAACGCACTGCGCTGTACATTTACATGTTATGACAATTAAACAATTCACAAGAACACAAATGACAGAAGACATAAATCTCAACCACTAACAGAACAGACAGCCTGCAATACACGGCGCTAATAGCAGCCTACAAAGCATGTCCGCCCACGAATCTCGATCTCGGTACCTCTCGCTCTCTATGCCAGTGTGTTATCCAATGCGCTATCCCCCCCATGATGCAGCATTCAGCGTGTGATATAAAAAAACCTAAAACACGAAATGACACAACGTCACACAAGTGACTGAACAGAACGGACAGACTCAGGGAGAGTGTTCCAAATTCTAAGTCCAGCATCCGAAAAAGTTCGTTCACCAAAAACAATTCTCATTTCAGGCATGACTGGAGAAAGATAATCAGATGACCTCGTTGACTAATCGTTAAGTCTGTGATATAAGGACTATAATTATTATAAGTTTAAGTATTGTGATGTACCAGAAATCAGCTTTCCATAAACTGTCAGCCTCAATTTGAAACCAATCCTTTTGGCTGAACAGGAAGCCAATGCAAAGATTTAAGCACAGAGTCATACGTTCATATTTTGACGTCTTGGTTCTGGCCATAGACCGACCGACCCACCCACCGTACGACCCACCCACCGTCGGACCGACCGACCATCAGTTGGTGCAGTGATTGCGTGCAGCGTTGTCCAGAGAGCGTTGTTCGGGCGCTGAAAGGGCGAAACGAGGACGGAGGACGACGACCACCTAGCGACCGCTTCAGGCAGCAGCAGCCGACCGCCGCCTTCCTCCCTGCCTCCCTCTCTCCCTCTCTTCCGCCGATTCCACCGTGGAAGCGTCGTCTCATCCATCTACCGCTCGTTCTTCTGCATCGCGTGTTTGTCGCCTCCATAAGATTATTCGAAGCGACCGACGAACGAAAGACGCCGAACGAAGCCAGAGGAAGAAGAGGACGAAGGATCATGATGATGACGGTCTCTCTGGGCGTCTCCTGTTCCCTGCTCTGCGTCGCCCTCTATGCAGGTAAACATAACATAACATAACATAACAAGGGTTTTAAGTGGTTCAGAAGACGTTTAGTCTGTGTTAGAACCACTGTTCGATAACTAAACGATAACTAATCTCAGGATGCGCCTTAATGCGCAGGAAAATTACCGGATGGATTCAATGCAAATGATGGAGGTATCAGTGTTGAATGCTTCTGCTATTCAGATGATCACGATGACGATGATGATGATGTTGATGATTAGGACGAGGACGATGATGATGATGATGATGATGATGATGATGATGATGACGACGACGACGATGATGATGATGATGACGACGACGACGACGATGATGATGATGATGATGATGATGATGATGACGATGATGATGACGATGTTGATGATTAGGACGACAATGCGGATGATGAAGTTGATGATGATGATGATGATGATGACGAAGATGATGATGATGATGATGATGATGATGATGATGATGATGATGATGATGATGATGAATATGATGGTGATGATGATGATGATGTTACGAAAGCGATGACAACGACGACGAATAAGAAATAACTCTTTCGCGTGAAGCCTTGTAGTTCGCTTTAATCACCGGACACATTCCCTCGTCTTTCACTCATCCGTTTCAACTATTCATTTCGGTTGAGCAAGCAGTTTTAAGCTACTTTGAGTGTCATCGAATATCATAATATTCCCGCCCGATCTTCTCACCGACCAGAGGTGCAAAAAAACAAGTTTTTTCAAGCTGAAGAGTTGTTTTGTTTTGTTTTGTTTTTTTAACCCAAGAAACCAAACCTTTAACAGCCCTGTCAGGCTGTCACCGACAATTGCTTCTTGAATAACCGAGTGAGCTACGAATGTGACTTTCGATGATTCTGCCAATGGGTCCTTTTGGCTCGAGCGCCCAAAAAGCCTAACACGATAACATCAGATCTAAAACTGCACGTGAGATGACCTTTCGTTGGGGATTGTAAGACACGATTTGTTTGGCTGCCCTCAGAGGCGAAAATCAGTACATAACTTTGGGGGCAGATTTTTTCGGTTGGATTTTTTGCGTTTTGGGGGACAGATAGGCCTCCGTAAAAACTTTAGGGGGACTGTCCCCTCTGCCCCCCCCCCCTCCGTGATTTACGCCACTGGCTGCCCTTTGTAATTGTGGTTGTCGTCGACAATTTATAAAGCGCCACTTACGAAGGTCAGTGGCGCTCCCAACACGTGTCATCACTGACAAGCAGAAAACGCTTGCGGTACTGAGGGGAAAGAGACAAAAGAGTTCTCGCTCTCACACTTCCATCATAAACTACACGACATTGTTTGCGTCGGCGACAAAGATGTCGTTATTAATTGTCTCAGCTGCATCAGGATCGATGGGTAATAGTTTTAGGGTGGTCCAAATTTCTATCCCATCTTCCTTTGTATTCCTCCGCTAGCTCTGTCCTTTTTCCATACAGCACCCCATCTTCTGCCGTTCCTTATTCCCCAAACGTAAAGGAAGGGAAAACGTACAGAGGGAAATATTAGATCCTTAATTGCTGGTCATTGATCAAAGTAGTGCTTTGCAATTAAAATGCGGATCCTTACCGACTGAGACAGAAATGGGCAAAACCCAGTGATGGGCAAAATACTTTTCAAAAGTATTTTGAAAATACAAAAGAAAATACTTTTCAAAAGTATTTTGAGAATACAAAATAAAATACTTTTCAAAAGTAGGCCTATTTTGAGAATACAAAATAAAATACCTTTCGAAAGTATTTTGAAAATACAAAATAAAATAGTATTTTGAAAATACAAAAAAGTATTTTGAAAATACTTTTGAAAATATTTTAAAATTTGTTTGAGAAACCAACGTTTTGTACTTTTATCTCTAATTCCCGCTAGTGTGTTCATTTGCATTGCATTAGTGTAGCCTACGTGAAAGTGGCCTGTAGTGACTTGAAGCATTTATAAGATTATAATTGTAATGTGTAACTTCTATTGCGCCGGTGTCTAATGCACAAGACATCAACCGATGGCACACCAAAACCACGCCGTAATCATGTCAATATCGAGAAGAGCAGTCCATATGACAGTGAGGCAGCCTACAGTGGATAAGCACTTTGAAGGAGGTAAGTTTTTGAGAACGAAATGACAAAAGCAATTGAGCAGAGCGCACAGACACAGAGAGAGAGAGAGAGCAAGAGAGAGAGAGAGAGAGAGAGAGAGAGAGAGAGAGAGAGAGAGAGAGAGAGAGAGTTAAAAAAATTAGGTACAGCAAACCGAAAAAGCTCGTTCGCCAAACAGTTCTTTATTTAGATATGACCAGACAAAGATAATCAGATGACCCCGTTGAATAATGATAAGTCTGGGGAATAAGATCTGATTTTAAGTATTGTGGCTGGTCAGAGTTCACAGTTTTATAAACTTTGAGTCCCAATTTGAAACTAATTCTTTGCTGAACAGCTAGGAGACCAATGCAAATATTTCAGCACAGAGGTTATAATATTATGTTCATATTTGAATGTATTAGTAATGGCTTTACGGTCTCTACCCAAAGACTTCTGAACTCTATTCAGCATGTTAGACATATTGATACCAGTAAGATGCGATTTGGAGTTTATCAGGCGACTGGAAACCAATGCATTTGCCAGAGATATCCTTGCAGACCTGGACACATAACGTCCAATCCTGCGTATTTCACGAATGAACATATATTATGACTTGCAAATACTGCTTACACGGCCAGTCAGAGATATGTCAGAATTGAAAACAACGCCTAAGTTATGAGCAGCGTATGCCAGCTCAACATTTGAGGCACCCAGTTTAAATGACTTAAACTGATCAAATCTTTAAAGCTGCTGTGTAGTGCCTAGTAGCAGAATTTCAGTCTTTGATGGGTTAAGGAGTTTGTTGTCCACCATCCAAGACTGTGCCTCATCAAAGGCAACAGACAACAGCTGCACAGACGAGTTGCATGACAGACTGTCGAATGAAATGATTTGAGTATCATCGACACAGAAATGATATTCCAGCGAATGATTATCCAGCAATGTTCCTAATGGTGTGATGTATAATGTAAGCAAAAAAGGACCAAATACAGAACCCGAATAAATTATCATAATACAACGAACTCACAAGTAGTTCGTGTGACCAGAAGATTAGCCTATTAATTTTTCGGTATCCGTTGAATTGAGCGCGCACATTTCGCCGACCTTCATCTCAGCGACCTCAATTCGCCGCCGCGAAACAGAGCGCCGACACAATTCGGCGCCATCAAACACAGCGACTACACAATTCGCCGCCATTCATTTCAGCGCTGCTTTAATACTAAATACCGGGCGTAAACAGCACGTGTTCTTGACTAGAACTTCAAAGCAAAATCAAAGCAAAATTGTTCTTAATAAGGCGGGGTTTGGCGGGTAAACTTGCGCTTTAGGGGTCCCGAGACTCCCGAATAATGACGCCCATATTCGAGGGGAGTATGTATTATAATCAGCCTAGTTCAATGAAGAAGTTTAGCACTAATGGCGTCGTGAGGGTCGTTTAGGGTCAGGTTAAGCGTCGTGAGGGTCGGTTAGGGTCAGGGTTAGGGTTTGTGTTGTCATTAGAAAATCTTCAAAATCGGGACCCCTAAAGCGCAAGTTACAAAAATAAACTTTGACATTGTTATCATAAGAGTCGCTTAAATGAATGGCGGCGAATTGTGTAGTCGCTGTGTTTGATGGCGCCGAATTGTGTCGGCGCTCAGTTTCGCGGCGGCGAATTGAGGTCGCTGAGATGAAGGTCGGCGAAATGTGCGCGCTCAATTCAACGTAAACCAATTTTTCGAACGTCACACTATGGGGCCGTCCATAAATGACGTCACGCACCTAAGGGGTGAGGGGGTCGGAAATTTGTGACGATGTGTGACATGGGGTGGGGTTTGAGAAGTGTGACGTCACATCAGGTCTATGTAAAATCGCGTGACGTCATTTATGGACGGCTCCTATCTTGGAAAAGTATTTTGGGAAAGTATTTTGAATAGGCTACTCCAAAATACTTTTTAAAACTATTTTGAAAATACTTGTACAAAATGCTTTTCAAAAGTATTTTGAAAATTCAAAATAAAATAGTATTTTGTATTTTAGAAATAGAACTCTGTTTTCAAACTACTATAGTGTCCATCACAGGCAAAACCCTTCATGGTTTGGCCTGCTGTGATTCCACGAGAGCATTTTGTAAGTTTAAATTGAACTTCGAAGCTTAATTCAATCTGCATCATACATAGGCCTACATAGGCCTAAATTACACATTTAACTAAATATATAGGCCTATATATAATGGCTAAATGCGATATACGGAATGCATATATCAAGATTCGTAATATAGTGCGTTTTAAGTACTCACAAAGGTACTATAGGATAGGGCGTATAATATAGGCCTACGTGTATATATCTAATAATATTATAAGTTATAGGCAGCATCCCTTGTTATCCTGTGTGAAGAGAAGAGAATGTCTTCGTCCTAAAGCAGAGTTAGATCCTGTTGCTTAAGTGGCGTTTTCTGACAACGTATGGCTGTCGAGATTTCTTTCTTAGCACGTCGTCTGCTGGCGCTATATATAACGCAATCAAAGGCACAGCGGCGCCCTCTCTTTGTCATGCTAAAAGCTAATATTACTGAACGACACGCCACCTCACAATGGCGCCTGCGGTGTATGTCAGTCTGCGCGTGTCTCTTCGTCTGCTCGTCTGCGATAAAGAGGAGTAGGAACAGACGGACTGACAGAGACACGCAGAAGGAGAGAGGGACGTATGCGGTTGGACGGGGAGCTGGATTGACGGATGAGCGAGTGGAAATGGCGACGGGTGGAAGAGAAGGTGGACTGAGGGACTGCATGGACGTTTGCTTGGGAGGGAGTGCATGATGGAGGACGGAAAGAGGTACCTGGCTGGAAGGATGCGGGAATGCGAGGAGTGGTCGGAGAAAGGAGAGCAACGAAGAAAACAGAGTGGAAGGTACTGACCGGCGGATGGATGGATGGATGGATGGATGGATGGATGGATGGATGGATGGATGGGTGGATGGATGGATGGATGGATGGATGGATGGATGAATGGATGGATGGATGGATGGATGGATGGATGGATGGATGGATGGATGGATGGATGGATGGATGAACGGATGAATGGATGGATGGATGAACGGATGGATGGATGGATGGATGGATGGACGATGGATGGACGATGGATGGATGGATGGATGGATGGATGGATGGATGGATGGATGGATGGATGGATGGATGGATGGATGGATGGATGGATGGATGGATGGATGGATGGATGGACGATGGATGGATGGATGGATGGATGGATGGATGGATGGATGGATGGATGGAATAAAGGATGACTTGCTGGCTGACTGGATGTGATTGTTTGGATAGATAGACGGACAAGTGGATGGGTGCAGCATGGATGGTTGTGTATGTGGCGAGTGGATGAATGGAATCGATGAATGACTAAGGGAAACTTTCGATGGATGAAGGAATTATGACAGTAAGAGCTGAAGCCATAATTGCCATAAGGAACGAGTGACGTAGAACCTTTAAGAGTTTAAGAGAGGCAGCTCAGAGGCTCCTCACTGAAGAATGACAGAAGGATTACACTTTAACCGTTAACGAACGAATGGTTCTGCAGAGCAATGACGTATGTATACACGCAGTGACGTAGGTATGGTCGTCACGAAAGACAGGAAATGCGCAGAACAAGATCCCACCACGAAGAGAAATGAGACAGGAGAAAGACAGATCCATGACCCAGAAAGGGATTACAGAATTCAGTAAACAGGGAAAGAGAGAAAAACATAGTGTGGCTCACAGAGGGAGAAGACGACGTTCAGATGGAAGGGAGACGGATGAAAGCAGACAGAGGAAGGGGGAGAAGGGTGCTGAGCGGTGGTCATCAGTTCCTGCCACTACGACTGACTCTGATTTACGTGGACGCAAATCTAAAGCAGTCGGCTTAGCATTCTGGCGTCGGTGAAGCGGTTTTTTCCATCACGTCTCCTCTGCTCAATCGCCTGCCCTTCCCTTTTCTCACCCTCTCCTTCTTCTTCCTCCTCCTCCTCCTCGTCCGGCTTTGCTCGATCGCCGTTTCCTTACTTATTCATGGCCTCGGTGTGGCCGAGCGCGTACTGCGACCGTACCCAAGGGACAAACACCGACAACGGAGCAGCAGCCGCCAATGTCTCTGTCTTTCTGTCTCTGTCTCTCTCACTCTTTCTGTCTGTCTCTGTCTTTGTCTGTCTGTCTGTCTCTGTCTGTCTGTCTGTCTGTCTTGAGCTGTCTATGTCTTTGTCTCTTTCTACCTGTCTGTAGAAATGTCTGTCTCTCTCTCTTTGTCTGTCTGTCTATCTCTTTCTCTCTCTGTCTCGGTCTGCCTGTCTCTGTCTGCCTGTCTCTGTCTCTGTCTGCCTGTCTTTGTCTGTCTCTATCTCTCTCTTCTCTCTCTCTCTCTCTCTCTCTCTCTCTCTCTCTCTCTCTCTTTCTGTTTCTATCTGTCTGTCTCTGTGTGTCTGTCTGTCTGTCTCTGTCTCTCTGTGTATGTGTGTCTCTCTCTGATTTCTTGCACGCCGTCAGTGTAAACCGTCAGGCACAGATGCGTCTGACGACATTACTCTCGCTCTCCTGTTCCTGTTGCAGCTGTTGTTGTTGCTGCTGCTGCTGCTGCTGCTGCTGCTGCTGCTGCTGCTGCTGGTGATGCTGTTGATGGCGATACTTGTGGCGCAGGGGACGCAGCGCACCCATGCGAAGTGGACCTCGTCGTCCATCTGCCCGATTGCTCGCTCGCCTCGTCCACCTTAAATTATACCCAATGGTTCTTCTGGTCTGTGCAGACTGTGCTTGGGTATATATATATATATATATATATATATATATATATATATATATATATATATATATATATATATATATATATATATATATATATATATATATATATATATGCACGCATGTACATATACGAAATACACATCAATGTATGTATGTATGTATGTATGTGTGTATGTGTGTGTGTGTATGTATGTATGTATGTACGTCTGTCTGTATCTATGTAAGTATATATGTATGTATGTATGTACGCAAGTATGTATGTGTAAGCTTGTGTATATATGAATGTATCTGAATGTATCCCTCGAAGTCCAACTCACACCTCAACGTGGTGAGGGGGTGGCAACAGTCAGTAGGGGAGTGCCTGCTGAGGCTATGCCATCAGTGGTGAAGGTCTTGGCCGAAGTACCACCTTAGGGCGCTACGCGAGGTGGACAGGCTCAGCAGGAACCCTGAAAAAGCTGGCAAACGTGGGTGGCATCGCCGCCTTTGATACCACATGTGGTTATCAGAGCCAGTCCTAAGCCTGGAACTCTCTTTAAGGGAGAAGCGCGAAGGTCGAACGGATGGGTGCAGATACTCAGTTCGTAAAGAAAAATACGAATGAAATCCAATGCAAGCATTGGACTCCAAAAGGACCTCGGCCCATGGATCCGATGCAAGCGTTGGACACCTACGGGCCTTCGGCCCATGGATCCTGATGATGATGATGATCTGAACATATACAATTATCTATATACGTGTACGTATAGTTTAGAATATTTATGTTCACATATTTATGTTTGTATACATTCATTCACGCACGTATAAGTCATGCTAGCAAACATGTCTACCATGGTACACGTCGTACATGTACAACTTCTTTGTCAAAGAGACGTACGTAGACCAATGAACGTAATACAGCGTAAGCTGCGTAATGCAATAGATTGTAATGTAGTTTAACGAAATGCAAGTTAACATTTACATTGCGACGTTTGGTAGTTCCCGACATATTTTGCCCATGACTAATATATATATATATATATATATATATATATATATATATATATATATATATATATATATATACCATTATGCATTACTCAATTACAGCTTCGTTGTTCCTGGTACGCGTCTTGTTTTTGGCCGTCGCTCATTCACAGTTGCTGTTCCCTCCATCTGGAACTCTCTACCTCCTCATGTTCGCAACTCTCTTAGCGAGACTGTCTTTCGCTCTAAACTTAAAACTTACCTCTTTCAGTCTATTTATGGCTCTTAAATTCTTAATAGTTGCCCAGCTTCAATGTGCACTTCTGAACTTTGTAAGGAGGGCATTATCAAATTACAGTTGTATTGTATTATTGTATTGTATTTCATGACTAAAGATGTCGGTAATTTTAGTTTCCGCACTTGCCAGAGGGACTGACAAGATAACCGTCACCACGATACAAGTGAGTAACAAATATGAAGTTGATAATAAATACTGTCTGGCGTCTTGACCTGACCCCCCCCCCATATCTTGACCTGGCACCGAAACAATACTCACCCAGCATCTGTCTGTTGCGAAACTGGATTGGATAAACGCCGGTTGGAAACACAATAATGTCTCCCTGATGCAGATTTTTCTGTGGCGCTGAAAATCTTAAGAGCTCTCCATTACATTGCTTAATACTAATAGCATGTAAATTTGACCTTGACTAACTTAAGACTATTTCATAGCTTGTAGCGCAAACTATTTTGTACGCAATCAATTTGATCCTTAATTAGGCCTAGTTATCAAATAAAAAATTCAAATCATTTATTTGGCAACCAGTCAAAAAGTTATAATCCGTTTATGCTTGATTTAGATTTTTCAGTCTGTTCATCCTTCCTTCCTTCCATCCTTCCTTCCATCTATCCGTTTCTCCCTCCCTCCATCCCTCCTCCCTCTCTCCTTCCCACCCTCCCTCCCTCTTTTCTTTCCCTCCCTCGCTGACTTCCTCTATATAAAAGACACAGTGAGGCAGTTGCCTGTTATTATTACAAAGGATGCTCCTTGGGTCCTGAAGCTGAAGAAGGAGAGGCCCGACTCGAACAGCGACTTCCGTGGATTCATTCCGGACCTGTTGGAAATGGTTGCCAATCACGCCAACTTCAGCTACAAACTTAAACTGGTTGACGATGGCAGATACGGAGCGCGTGATAAGAACAACCACTGGAATGGAATGATCGGAGAAATCAAAACCGGAGTAAGTCCCATATACGCTTCTGTTTTTACTGTCTATCTTTTGAACGGTGTTCGTTTGTTTTCACTTATTTGCAAGGAACTGCGGGGAAAGGGCTCGTAGAGTCGTAGACCAAAAACACGGAAACGTGTCATAGTACACTCATCGTAATAGTAATCGTATTCACGGATTTGTATGGCGCCTCTTCAAGAGAAATGACTACAGCGGCAGGAAGAGGCAGAAGCAGAAGAAGAGGCAGATACATAGAGAGCAAAGGCAGAAGCAACGATAGAGACGAGGCAGAGGCGGAGACAGAGGGAAAGGCAGAGACTTCTCAGGCAGAGGCAGAGGCAGAGGCAGAGGCAGAGGCAGAGGCAGAGACAGAGACAGAGACAGAGAGCAAAGGAAGAGGCAAAGACAGAAGGAGGAAGAGGCAGAGGCAGAATCAGAGACAAAAAAGGCAGAGACTTCTGAGACAGAGACAGAGACAGAAGCAGAGGAAGAAGCATAGGCAGAGGTAATAAGCTGTACATAACTGTGAACGCCAGTGGAGTGTCTCCAGAATGAATATTTCTGTCGAACTGGCACTCAGATGATCTGGTGATGGTGATCTGATAGACTGCAGCTGAAACTGACTGTGGAAGTAATAATGCTATCGTCTCGTGTTCCATTAGTCCTCATGAGCGCAGTACATATTTTAACGAATTTGGACTACTGGGACAAAGTCTGCCACACTACTTGCAGTGGTATTGGAAACTAACATTGAAAGTAGAGTATTACCTGGAAAAAATCACCAAAACTACTGGGAGAAATCCTGATACTACTGGCCAGTAGTTATACGGTTAAAATATGCACTGCATGACCGTGTCTTCTTGTAGACGGCCGATCTGGCGGCAGCAGCGTTGACGATTTCTCCGGAGAGGTCGGAGGCCATTGAGTTTTCCAATCCATTCCGGACCTTTTCGTCAGCCGTCGTTATGCTGAAGACACCAGATGGAGGCTCCCCTCAGATCTCTTCAGTTAAGGACCTTTCCGATCAGAAGAACATTAGCATCGGGGTGATGAAAGGGGGCGTGACCGAGGCCTTCTTCCTCAAGGCCACCGATTCATCTCTGAAGCAGATCGGAGATCGCATGCGCGCTGACCCCAGTCTCAATGTCGACACCGCCGAGAAGGGCATCACTAAGGTAGACTATGTTGTATTCGACCTATTATACTACCATTGTCGTCTCTATAATTATCCAGTAAGTCATTATATTTGTCGTTATTATCATCGTCGTTAATTGTCGTTGATTCACAGGATTAAATTAATTAACCGTCACCTATACTTGGCGTCTCTTCCTCCTCCTCCTCCTCCTCGCCTTTTTCTGTCTTTTCTGTCTTCTTCCTCTTCCTCTTCCTCTTCCTCTTCCTCTTCCTCCTCCTCCTCCTCCTCCTCCTCCTCTTCCTCTTCCTCTTCCTCTTCTTCTTCTTCTTCTTCTTCTTCTTCTTCTTCTTCTTTTTCTTCTTCTTCTTCCTCTTCTTCTCATTCCTTCTCATCCTTGTGCTCCTCCTCGTCCTCCTCTTCCTTCTTGTAGGTTCGCGCATCGGGCGGCAAGTACGCCTTCATAATGGAGAGTCCGACGGCCGAGTACCTGGTGACGGTGCCTCCCTGCGATCTCGTTCAAGTCGGCCTCGATCTGGAGCAGCGCAGCTACGCCTGGGGAATGAAGACCGGGTCACACCTGCGCGACCCCATCAACCGAGCCTTAGAGGCGCTCAAGCAGAACGGCGAGCTGGGAAAACTGGAAGAGAAATGGCGAAATCCGACAGCCTGTTCGACCGCATCGCAGAGAATCGAACCCGCGTCGTTTCAGTTTGCATTCCTCTTCCTTATCGCCGCAGTCTCTTCCCGCTGTCTGTAGTCAAACATATCCAGCAGAGTTTCGGAGGGCGGTCGACCTGTTTCTGTTCTAAAAGCATATTGCTTCGTGTGTTTATACCTCCTATAGATATGTAGTCACCGTAAAGTTGTGCTATAGAAAAATATGTCGGTGTTGCGTGAGCACGTGTTATTCGGTGTGCTATTGCGAGTGTGTGTCGTATTGATGTTTGCTGCTATATGTTAGCGTTTTAATATATACATATATAATATATATATTTAATATATATATATATATATATATATATATATATATATATATATTTCCGTTGTCTTGACGATTGCTGTAGTTATATTGTGTTGAGTGTAGACCTTCTTAAAGTTTCTCAGTTTAAACTGCTGCCAGAGACTGCAAACCTGGGCTAAGAGTATTGTTACTAAAGCCTCTTCAGGCAATATCAGTATTAACATTATCAGTATTAAAATTATCGGTATTAACATTATCGGTATTACTTAATGTACCCGCAACAAACGACCTGAATGTTACTGATTGCCTTTATGAAGGATGTGTTTCTAGGCCAACAAGCACTATATGCACTGAAAGGTACCTGTCGTCAGTCCCAACAGTGCAACAACAAACAATGCAAAATACAGACCTATTAGTCTGTGTAGGCCTGATTTGTTGGCCTTGTGGCATAAAATGAATGGCAGATTTATTCGTTATGATATGTCTTTTATAGGCCTGTTAGCTCATAATGAATTGCATTACGCACATGTTTTAGTCCTTTGAGTGACTTATAGTCAAATGACTGTATTCTTTACTTTTTATCCCAGATTGCCATGTTAATTGGGCCCAAGCCCAGCTCTGCAGTGTGCAATTGGTTGTGGCCACTGGTGGGCTTAATGGGGCCCAACGAACTGGTTGTCCAGGATATAAATTATTACATGCCTAAGTGGTTGTGGCCACTGTTGACCAAGTAAGGGCTTATTGCATCCTAACCAGGGTAGGGAACTAGGGATACATGTATATTGGCCAACAATAGGATACGAAGATGAAAATCCTAGTTCAGATGATCAGTCTCTGCATGATGTCTGTTAACTTTGTTGTTTTGTAGTTAGACAGGAGACTTCACGAGATGTGCTGCATTTTTATTTCTAGTTCCTTCTTTAAATCCATTAAATTGACAAACGCTTTCATTTATAAAACAGAAATTGTGTCAGTTGGAGCCTTTGTGTTTTTATTTTCCTTGTTCTCACCCTACACATCATTGTCGTCATCAGCAGTGTCATCGTCATCATGAAAAAACTGTGACTGGCCTATATGACTGCGTGTTATGCCACGAAACTGTTAGTACTGGGTACACGGAAAGCAAGACATGTAAAAGCATTTGGACCATCAGAAAGCCTTCATTTAGCATAGTCTTCACTGCATTAGACCTCTCTCCTTTCATAACACATCAACAAACTGTAAAATTACAAAGAGCTGAAATTATCTGCAAAGTAAAGAAACGTTAATCGATTCCCAAGTGAAAATCTTCAGCCATTAACTATAGTGTCACTGAAACACATCTTTAAATTGATTGATGACAATACTGTCCAATTCATAAAGTGCAGAATTCACCAAATCAAAGCATTCAAAGAACTTTGGAAGTACAGGTCTTAATATCCACAAATTCCTACCTATAAATATATCATCATTTTGACCCACCAACAAACATTCTTTTCGATCTACCAAAACGTCTGAAAATTCAAACCCAGATCTCTACCGAAATTCGACCAACGCACACAAGTACATCTACACAAATTTCAACAGGTGAAACGTTAGCTTGGAATATGCTTCCCATGTTGAGCAAACGACTAGACACACAGGACAGATTAATTAATTAACACTGATTAAGTTGAATTCAAAAACCATCAGTGTAATTAAACAACACAAATTGAACTATTCATCTGATGGCAAAAGTAAAGCTCCCGTGTCCCACGGTGGAATGTACGGGAGAGGAACTCATTTCCTAGGCTCTTATACCACCATTGGACAAACCCCAAGGTCGTCCTGGACATCAATCAGTGAGTAGCAGGACATGCCATTTACTGTACTTCCCAGCTTATGCCGATTTCAAACCATACTGCTTGAAGACAAACGAAGTGCCCCCGGTCATTACACTAGGAGTGTGCTCATCACACTGGAACCTTCAATCGTTAGGTTACAGATCGAGCAAACTACCAATGATCTGCCCTGCTACACTGATTTACCAATTCCACAAATTAGCCTACTATTTCACACCAAACTAATATAAAATAAAATTACACACACATTAAGCTATCAAATGTCCTTATACCTTAACATGTGTGCTGCCTGTACCTGAATGAATGTTAGTTCTGCCACGCCGAGATTTTATTTGCATAACCATTCATGCAGTTTGGCATTTTTTCTCGGTTTTAGCATTCAACAGTCTATTACATGTCTAGGGCTCAAGCGCAATATTTTATAGAGTAACAGGTTAGATAGCTGAATTACTACTAATGAGCAGGTCAACGCCAAAAACTAATTAGGCATCTTCAAATCACAATGGGTCTGGTAAATTTAAACAGCAATGCAACAACTTAATAGATCGTTAAGATTCACACTTTCGTGAAATGTTGATGTTTAAACCGTATGTATCCTAGTCTCCAAACCTCTGATTGATGCTTTGATGAGACTTATAAAACTATCCAATACTTACAATAAAATTTTTATTAATTATAGTGCCATTGTTTACCTTATCTAGAAATAACCAATTAACGGTTACTCTGTGATTTCAAATGAAAACAGTAACAGATTAAATAAATGCATACATATAATCAAATACATATATATTATAGATGCAAAAGGAATTTAAATAGGTGCTGGGTGTAGAGCAACTATGCAGAGCCACTATTCCATTGATACCAATGACACCAACAAAAGCATAGGCATGTACGTAGGCTGATTAATAACAGATGCTGATGGTCGTCATCGTTACATCCGCGATTCGTGTATTGGGTGAAACTGAAATCTGTTGCTAATGAAGTGGTAGTTGAGAACATGTCTAGTGCTTATTTGTAGTGCGAAGTGTGGGTTCAAGCTGACCGTAACACAGTCACTGTGCATTGTGCAAGGACCGTGAACAAGTCTTTTCTACCCAGTTGCTTAGCTGCCTTAGCACCATGATTTTTCATCACTAGAAAATGACACTATACACACCAAATAATACCGCGAAATAATAATAAAGATTTATCATAATTTTATTGGACTGCTTTTGTATATACACCTTGGTCAAGATTCTTTACTCTCACAACTACATCCACAGGGCCATGGCCGACAGCCACTGAGGTCCAACACCAACAAGCAACAACATGTTAACTCATTGCAAGTGCAAATAGTGATCAACTGTCATGGTTTAAAACATATCACAGAGACATGAAATAAATACAGATGCTTTCAAACAACCGACAACAGTTTCGATGCCTGCAACCAGCTTACTGAAAAACAGGACAACTTGCACTAATATTGCTTGGATTCATTTCCACTCATCATATTTACTACTAAATCCGAAATTCTAAAAGGAATTCTCTTTGCAACTGCTTACTCCCATGCAAACACAAGCAAGTCAGTCAGTGAATTTATATCATGTCCTTGTAATGTAATGGCATCTACTCAGACGCACTCCCTAACCCTGCCCTGGTGACAGCAGTTGTAATAAAAAGCAGACATGTCCAGCGTGGTCACTGCACTGGACGAGGGCATACCTTCACCGAAAATATGTAAAAAAATGAACTTTAGATGAAAACACAAGTCATAAACTGTTATGTACAACTATCTTTTTAATTAATCAGGACAGCTGTATGTAAAAAATTACCTATCTTTAACGTCCACCTAGCTGCCACAAAATGATGGCTAAGATCCACATAATAGCATACCTAATTTACATAAAACTGGTCACATGTTCGTCCTTCAAAAACTAAAATATGGTAGACTTATTCTTACAAACTCACTACATATCAAACATATAATATAATGCCTAGAATGTCCTATGACTTCCACTCTGGATAAAATGTCAGTGAATAATATGTAAACTAAGTTTAACAGTTCTTTTGAATGGATCTATTTAACGATGGAGAAGCCTATACACTTAACTCATAAGAATGTCACAACCTATACAACAAATACATGAAGAAAAGCAAAGCCAATTCTCGCATACATCCTTACTTTCATGCACAACCACATTAACTGGATTTAAACATTTATTATCCCACCATGCACCATACATCTCGTTGAAGTAACATTTGTAGCCCACCCTATCTTTGGTCTACATATGGACACCAGAGAAAACAATTAGAGAAAAACTTGCACCGGGACTATTAAAACTAAGTGAAACAAATCACATTAAAATATTGTTTCAAAGACACCAAGTAGAGTACCGTATATGCTCTGACCTGGTAGATAAACCAAAATTAAGGAACATTACGAAGATAGACAGACATTACAAAGATAGACATTAATGTCTCCCAACATCTTATTTCATACATAGCTTCATTCCCTTCAAACCTAACAACATCTAGGTTTTCTCTTTTAAAATGGCTGAATCATTCTACACTCGTCAAAAGGCTCCACTTGCTTAAGCATTTTTCGTCTGTCAAATTTCCATAAATAGTTTTTAAGCGATTAATTGTTGGAAATAAATATGGACTCTTAATTCTTCATATTTTAAAAAGCCATCAGCAATAGTTTGTGTGATGGTACGTTTCCATTTTAGATGAGATTTACATTGAATCAGTTCTCAACAACTAAGGGAAGGGGTCGTCCATCATTCCTAAAACCTCAACAGTGATGGCCTATGCTGCAGCTGCCTTCAGCTCCAGCTGGTCGATCATCATTTGTACAGTTCGGACTGCGTTCTTTCTCATCGTACGAATGTTTTCTTGACCGTATGAATCGATTTTGTCCAGTTTGATGAGCAGTTGTGTCAGCATCTCCTCGATATAGACATACTGCTTGTCGCATTTGTTCCCACTAAACCCCTCTACAGTTGACTTCAGTTCAGTTGCTTTTGCAGCGATCTGCTGTATCGCCTCCACAGCAGCTTCCTGCTGGTTGGTAGGGGCAACCGGTTGCCTAGCAGCATCTAAACAGAAAGCATTTGACATGATTTAAGTTGCCTGCTTTAACTTTTCACACACCAAAGGTTAATCGAAACCTCTTTAGATCTTATACATAGCATCCTTCTCAAAAAGCAAATTCTGATAAAACACACTCAGGCGAGTGGATTCCAAATCACCCCTGCCAAGGGGGTACAAATACTGAATATGTCAATTAAAGTTCACAGCTGGAATGCACTGTAGTTTAAAACAAGACCTTGTAATCACAGGAAATCTTGTAATAACATGATACAATGTAGCTCCAAGAGGTAGCAGTTTCCTTAGGACGCTCACTAACTTTATAATACTTATCATATTTCTACCATTTGCATTGTCACATATCATACCTTTAAAATGATCACATGGTCAAAAGATTGCTACAACCTTAAGTGATTAAAAGAATTCTAACTGGAACAAATGGCTCTGGATTTGTAAAAATTAAACATTATTGGATACTATGGAATTCAATGCATTCTAGTTCATTAAAAATTAATAGTTCAATTGAGGCTAATGAGGCATACTACCTGAAATGACAATACTACCCAATGACCTCCTTTTGTGAGGTCCCTAAAACCCTACATATATGCCCTTTGTTATTTGCTTTATTGTTTGGTTTGATCTTAGTGAAGAAAAGACTGATTTCTTGCCGTGAATTTGCTGTGATTTTCACCCATTTTTACAAAATTCCACCGTGACTTTTGAACTTTTTGCCGTGATCGTGTTCCGTATAATAATATATAAATGTGCAAATGTTATGGTTTACAGCAGGCATGGGCAACTTCTTTTTACAGAGGGCCACTCTAGGGTTTTTTGGGCAGCTCAGGGGCCATATGCCAATCGCGAGCTAATTTTTGCAGATTCATTTGTCCTAGAAAATGAAACGCTATTAATTTTATTCAAACTAAATATTACAGAATAACCGTTAAGGCATATGAAGATAATTTTTATGACGAAAATCTAATTATTTTTATACATAAGTCCTACACTAAAAATAAAAAAAATTGTTTTATTCAGTTTTAAAAATGCATAAAGCTGTTGTCTGTACAAAGTCTCAATTTGCTTGGTGTGCTATATTTAATGTCAGATCAGGCACTTCTTCTCACGACAAAAATCCGCAATGTTTGCTTTAATGTTTGAAGTGGCAATTCCAAATTCATTGGAGAACTTGTCATCTATTAGTCTGCATTTGTTTTGGCACTTTATTAGTTTCATCTTTCAGAAGAACTGTTCACAAATATAGGTGCACTGTGCATGGAAACAGAGCAACCAGTTTCAGGCTATAAAAATTTAAGTGAAGGGTTCAAATCCTGATCATTTTACGGTTTGTAGGATTGAATCAGAGGTTCCTAACGGAATTTCCTTTCCAACTCACTGCTGCATTAAAGTTCAATCAATTCCATTTGCATGGAGTTTGGTGCTGAATTAGAATCGATGGAAAAGGGAGAGTCAAACAATTTAAGTCTAGTTCATGAGCAGTAAATCAGCAAACCGGGACTGGAACTCAACTTTCAAGACAATTATTTGCTCTGTGCACTTCTTGATATTTGCAGAATCAGTAAAACATGGAAAATGCACAGTATTGCCTTTTGATATTTGATTTCCCCAGAGTAGCAACTTTGTTTGAAAAGTTCAGATAGATAGTTTCTAAAGTAGCGAACCTACCCACTTGTGGTCTTGTTTCATGCAGATAGTAGATTATATTGATGACTGAGTAGTAAATTAGTTGACTATAGACTGGAGGCCGGATTTTTAATACATAAGAAACATATGTTTTAATGTCGGTCTATGTACAGAAATTCATTTGTGTAGGACCTGATAAAAGGTTCCTAAACTAAGGCCGGATAAAAGGTCCTCAAAGTGCCAGGTACAGTGCTAATATAAAAGACATGCCAAGGGCCGGTTCAAAGGGCCCCGGGGGCCGGATCCGGCCCGCGGGCCGCCAGTTGCCCACCCCTGGTTTACAGCAACATTATAAAATGCACCTTTATGATTATCCTCCTGTTTCATCTTCGTAGCGCGTGGAGCAGCCTGTGGCGGCTCGTCTTGAGGTCTCGTCGCATCACCAGAACCAGGTCCAGCGTGCGTGTTGCCTGTTGGTGTCGGCTGAAACTGGGCTGAATAGGTTGGCTGTGAGTTGTATGGTGAAGTGCCATCTGACCTGCTGTTCTGCACATGAACCTCCCCATTTACATAGACAGGGTATGGGGAACTTCCACTTCCAGGGTGTTTGCCCCATGTCCCTGGCATGGGATACTGACCATTACCAGACTGTGGTGGGTACTGACCAGTAGGTCCCTGTGGTGGATAGTGGTCGCTAGGACCTTGTGGGGGATATTGTGCATTAGAACCATGCAGAGGATACTGGGCGTTAGAGCCCGGTGGGGGATACTGGCCAGTGGGGCCTTGTGTGGGATACTGTGCACCCGAGATCTGTGACCCATACTGGCCCCCATGGCCTTGTTGGGGATAACCAGAGTTATATCCCTGTGGAATATAAGTTCCCCATGGCATGGAATTTGGGTCAACCATTTGCTGCTGTGGATAAGGGCCCCTAAATCCAGGTTGCTGTTGCCCTGTGTATGAGACCGAGTATGGCTGAGCGTAGCCATGTGCATTCAGACCGTACTGACCATTGTACACTTGAGATGAGCCATGCATGTTTCCAACACCATGGCCCTGCAAAGCAACACACAACCATTTCAGAACTTACTGTTTTCTATATACATGTAAGATTAACCACGAATAATGTCAACCTGATGACCCCACAAAACAAACAAACCATTTCCTTAGCAGACCTAATTACTGCTGGTGATTCCAAACCACAGTGAGTGTTAAACCCAAGAAACAAGGATGAAAAACCCTTATGCACTACAACTGGGTAAATAGCATGTATCCACGTGTGATACAACTGGGTTTTTGTTAGTTAGTCGCTGGATAGGAAGAACTTCGTGACTTGTCACTTACACATTGTGAAACTATTACTCAAAGCAAATTGTGAAAACATCAGCCATAGCTTGTAGGCTTTTACATTAAGCAATACACTGTGCCAGAACTGTACATATATCTGTAGTTTAAACAACTGTTGTCTTCAAAGGCTCAATCCTGGCCTGTTTCATTATCCCAGTTAGGTCAGCAATTGTTGAATGATGAGTTCATTAAGCAAACAGAAAGGAATTAGCCTACGATAAAAACTATGAAAATCCTGAAAATAAGGTCTGAGCATAATGCTGTAATAACTTACTAAACATACGAACATAACTGTTTGCTACTTGAGAACCATTCAAAAGTGTTGTGCCATTTGTAATTTAATGATTCTCCAGAAGGTTGGATATGGCCATACCATCCATCCCACTCACACATGCAAGTTGCAATCACTGACTATCTTCACTGCACATATAATCATTGAAACAATCTAATGTTGAGGACAATGCTAGTTGCAAAACACTTGAAAAATCACAGGAGCACCCATGATTGGTGTGAGCGCCTCTGATTGGTGTGCACTGCGAGAGGTGCTATATAAATTGATAGATACAATACAATACAATACCTCATCACATGACTGAATTATTCTGTGGAAGGCTGAAAATGGCATGCCTGAAATCATAGTTTAGTAGCCCAAAAAACCACTGATACTAAATGTGCTTACCGCGATATTCAATGCATTCAACCAATGCAAGATCAGATCAAACATAACTACGTAAGTATTCTTTATTAATGTAAGACATTTCTGTTTTACAAAAAAACAATGCACACAAAGGTAACAAAAAGTACTGTTAATTCAGGATGAAGGATCAGTTATGGTAACTGTGACCCCACACCTACCACAACTGCAGCTCACTTCCCCATGTACTGTTTAGTTTGTGGTGAACCCAGTTGCTGTATGGGCAGTTCTAGCGACAACAGCTGCATACTGGTATCCCAAGCCGTCAGCTGCTAGCTCTTCATACTTAAAAGTAATATCTAGAAATGGTTGGGTACTGGGTAATGCATTCACGGCCTATGTGCCACCCTTTGGGTGTGCACTGGACTTCCAGGTGACCGTTGACAGGTATTCCTATTTAGTTGATTCAGGACTGCGAAAAAGCCATGTTCTATCATTTGCTTGTTGGTACAAACTAACTAATAACAACAGCTTATAAGTGTTAAAAAAGAATAAATTGTTTACTCAATTTTAGGAAAATTAATTGCGAATAAGTTTGAGAACACTAATGTTAACACACAACTAGGTAGAATGAAAGCAAACAGTATCAATAATTCATTTACTGTTGACGTGGGCAATATTAAACGCAGGTAGATTGGGAGATGGCCTTATAGTTTTCTGAATTTTATCCGACTTTACGAGAAGCGTGGTGCTTCTGCGGCGGAAAATGCCGCCACACAACCCGCGAAAATTTACTTCTGCGGCGGAATTTTTTGACATTTTATCTAAAAACAACTCTAACCCTAACACTGACCCTAACCGACCGTCACAGCGCTTAACCTGACCCTAACCGACACTCACGAGGCCAAACCTGACCCTAACCGACCCTCACGACGCCAATTTATAGGAAGTACCGCATTTTGAACAATGCGCATGCGCCGAAGGTTGCGCATGCGCAAAGCGCTTCCGCCGCAGAATTGTGTCGAAAATGTTACTTCTGCGGCGGAATTTTCCGCCGCAGAAGATTTATCCTTACGAGAAGGATAAATCTTCTGCGGCGGAAAATTCCCGCCGCAGAAGTAACATTTTCGACACAATTCTGCGGCGGAAGCGCAACCTTTGGCGCATGCGCATTGTTCAAAATGCGGTACTTCCTATAAATTGGCGTCGTGAGGGTCGGTTAGGGTCAGGTTTGGCCTCGTGAGTGTCGGTTAGGTCAGGGTCAGGTTAAGCGCTGTGACGGTCGGTTAGGGTCAGTGTTAGGGTTAGAGTTGTTTTTAGATAAAATGTCAAAAAAAATTCCGCCGCAGAAGTAAATTTTCGCGGGTTGCGTGGCGGCATTTTCCGCCGCAGAAGCACCACGCTTACGAGAAACAGTTTTGAAAGCAATGTTAAGTCACTTATGGTCATGGAAAAAAACTGAGAGCACCGATCAACTTAATTCGTTAGACCATCGCTATGACCAATGATTTAGGGTTACCTTTATGTATTACAGAAGATCACGAGATGATGAAACGCAGGATACGTTATGAAATCTATATCCTTACTTTTCTGTGTTTATTTAGATCCCATTGCCCTACCTACCTACCTGCTGTTGTGGTCTTCTTGGGTCGTCCCAAGTCGTCGTTTTCGAGTTGTGATCGACGTAAAAGAAACGTCCAGTGCTTCCGTCATATTGCTGGTCCCAACCAGGGGGCAGCGGTTCCTCAGCAACACGATTATTCATTTTAATTTCTAACAATTTTATTATTATAATTCAGCCCAAAACCTAAATGCCAACCGATCTGCCTCCATCAACTCAGAATGCAATCATTCAATGAGTGACCGGAAGTTTTATGGTGCGCATGCGCAAGTTGCAGCCCACGGTCATAGGTAACGAGGTGGAATTGTTGGTCCTTGTTACCAAAGCATGCTTATATAACTGGGCCAAAGCTGTGACTGGGGCCAGAAGAAATCCACGAAGTCACGGAAACCGATAGGTAACGAGGTGTATTATTGGTCATTATTACTACAGCATAATTATCTCATACTTAATAATAGGCCTATAGGCTATAGCTGGGGCCAGTAGACATTCACGAAGTCAAGGAAGCCGGCCGATAGCCTATAGCTAGTTGTAGGCTAATATTATTGGTCCTTATTACTACAGTATATATCTCATACTTAATCATGATTACCCTATAAAACTGGGGCCAGTATAAATTCACGAGTCACGGAAGCCGTCAATTCCGTGATTTTCGGCATTTGCCGTACGTGAATGCGTGAATTTCCCCCAAATGCTGTGAATTTAAGTGATTTTGGCCAATTTTGTTAAATTAGTGCAGCTGAACAGGATGTTTGGAAATTATGTTTCGCAACGTAACAATTACAATAAATTAAAAATAAAGTAAGCCTATAGTTAAGTAGGCCTAATTTAAAGTCTATACACTGCAGCCACTCGATGACGCAGGACGTGAATTTCTACTTGCCCCAGTTATGAGACATGCTTTGGTAACGGCCTATTATTAATTTGTACCTATTTCTTATTCTTAAGTATACGATGCAGCCTATTATGATCTAGTATGACGTGCCTGTCATTTTGAAAACATGAAAGTCTGATTTTATCCAGGGTAAGAATTGCTGGGGGTTGGGGGTTCCACCCCATAGTCTTTCTTAATACCCCATTGTTGTCTTCATTGCACACATGGATCAAAGTCTTTTCTACAATTCTCATACTGATTTTATTGGTGAATTCATGCATATTTTCACTTACTTAAATAATTTCACAGGGTCATTTCTGTTACGGATTGTTTAGTCTATGGTTTTACGGAAGTCGCGGGGTTTTTAAGCTATCGTCGATGTTTTGTTTTAAATTCCACATTAAATTCGTTTATAAAAATGGTTGATCATTTAAAAAAGCTTAATTACCAGACGGTGTTTTTAATCGACGAAGAACTACGCAACTCGCATATTAATGGAAGTGAAAAAGTAGAGGATACGGTGAATCTTATTCGATGCAGTTTACTCCGAATACTGACGTACTTCGGCAACGCTTCGTGCGATTACAACGAAGAACCTGCAAGGCCATCGGCAATCGCCAGTAACTATGTTGTAAATTTAGAATGGGGCGTTAAGTTCTTCAGTTCATCTAGTCAAGACGAAAAACGCCTTGAACGAGTCCAGTTTGTGGAATATAATTTGAAGCAATTTGAGGATTTTGAGACGGAGTTGGAAGCCAGGTTAAACAGACCGTTTGCAGGATTGGGCAAATCCGTAAAATCGGACGAACAAAAATCAAATATGTTTGGCAATCTACAGGCGGCTCTCGAACGTTTAATGTATGACTTTCCATGGGACAGACCGGACATAACATCCCCAGTCAAATTGCGAAGAACTTCACATAAACAGACGAGCAAACGTTGCAGATTTAATGAGGATGATGACGACGGTCGACGTAATTTTGTATTTATTGTTGCGAAATGTCCTCACACTGTACAAGACCTTCAGACTGAGGCCCACTGTGAAAATGATGCATCATCAGTCTTAAAATCAATTTTACTTCACAGAGTATGCCGGGAGTTTTCAGAAGTTCGACGTTTGAGGTTGTTCTGGCTCGACGTGAACACTCAGGTATGAATGAGAGATGCTAAATGAAATTTAATCAGATGATTACCAGCTGATTTATCTTTGTAGTACTAGTACTAGGTTTGTGTCTCTTCATTATGCGTGTGTGAATTTACATAAGTTCATCTGCCTGATGCAGGATTTCAAGCCAGCTGCTACCACTGTCACACACTCGGCAGCTGTGTGCAGTTGATTTTGGTGATATACGGTTTATATAATTAATGTCTCTCCACTGCCAATGACATTAATGAATTTAATAAAATTATTTATGTGAGACATTTTATTTTAATTAAAATAAACCTATAAATTGAAAACTATGGTTTATTAGCTTACACATTTTAATTGGAGTGTTATATCTAGTATCTTTCTATTTAGTGTTATTCATAGTACTCTAATACAATGACACTAGCAAATTATTAAACAGGGTATTAAGCAAATGTTGCAGATTTATTGGAAATGCAACATTTTGTAATTCAGCTAAATTTTAACATAAATAAATTGATATAAGAATTGTACAGGTGGTTTTGTCTTTGATATCGAATGTATTATATACACATGTAGTTATATAATTTATAATTGAGTAGTGTTTCCAACCGAAATACATGTGCTTCGAGCAACATTGGTCATCCAATGAAGGAGTGATGGTTTGTTGGGTAACCACTCAGAATGGACATGTTTACCTGGGCCACATTGTTCCAAAGTTTTTATACCCCTGATCACAGGTGTTTAAAGATCTTGTTTTATTTTTTTAGGTATCCGGTGATATTAGTGGGTTGAAGCTGGTTAGTGATGCGCTTGAACTCGTTCACGGTGGTGTCGTATCAGTGGGCGCAATTCTGAGTTTGGGCGTCTTGGACACCATGCACATTCACAGTCTCCTGAAATATTCAGGAGAAGTTCCAGACACCACTTTTCGGAATGGTAAATCAGTGGACGTTGAGAAAAATGCACTTTCCAAAGATGCTCGACAAGTGACTGCTACTGGAATCCCCTTGCCATTTATGAGTTCACTAAGCCACTCGATGAAATCACTAAAATCAATGACTAGTTTTGGAAAAGAACTGGAAGGAGTGCTCATCTTGGATAATGGTATGCTACTGTCTGTCTTCTGTTGGTCATAATCTTATTTGCTTTGACAGCAGCCATGTGTATATTATCTGTGCAGCAATAAACGGTTTTAGGTATAAACTCTTAAATAAAACACTGTGAAACTGTTAGAATCAAAACATGGACAGTGAGTGTTGTGTATGAGGTAAATGAGAGACAGAGACAGACAGACAGTAACAGGGAGGGAGGGAGGAATGGCTGGTTTACAATAATTGGTTCATTGCATTTTGCAAATCCTTTTTCACTTTTCACATTCATACTCTTCCTAGTTTCTTTGTATGTATTTTGTTGCCATATTATTTCACAGCTTGACCGCTGATATGAATAATGTAGACCTTGTGCAGAGCCAGTGCGTCATTTAGCTACAGATGATCTTATTGTTCTTTTAGAATTAATGATATTCGTTTATTCAATTCATACTTACAAACCACAGTACTATGGGTCATTCCATCTCAATTCAACCAATTTTTCAGAAAGTTCCAGGTCGACCATCTTGGATTTCAATGAAAATTTCACAGAATATTTATTATGGTATTAGAGGAAGGTATGCACAATTTTAGAGCAATATCTGAAGAAATTTTGAAGATATTGAGTTTCAAAGAGGCATGGGGTGACCTCGTTTTTGACGTTTTGGAACGCACGTCTAAATTTGTAGTGACTTTCAGAAGCTCATAACTTCATTAATATCGCAGATAATACTATGAAATTTTCAGGATATTTAGTCTTTTTCGTTTAGATGAAATGCTGAAGAAAAGAATGGGCAGTGTTGAAAACTGTGATATTATGACCCATCTGAAAATGGTAGAAAAAAACTTGTGCATGTCTGATGATCATACTTTGCAGCCCTACCATGACCAAACTGATGCTCTATTACAGAATGTTTTAACAACCCATAATGCTAATATACTTTCTGTACAAAAAGATGCAGAAATTTTGAATTTATGATGCATGTCTGCTACCATATGGCCTTCCAAAAATGGGAAATTGTGTTCTGAAGACAATTTTCAAAGCCAAAGATCATCATGTTTGATAGGTCATGAAGAAATGCAACTTGCATCATTGGAAAGAGCAGCTCAGAGACTGTAAGTTCACCAAAATTTGTGATGGTGTCTCTTCTTGTTTATGCTATACCTTTATTTCAGACGTGGCAGTGTTTCCTGCATTCGCGAGTTTATAATGGGGTCAATTTCATTGCATTATATTGTGAAATAATCTCTGTAATGAGTCTATTTACTCAGATTTCAATCTCTTCATCTTCATTAGTTCTTTAAGTTATTTGGTAGATATCTACCAGAGTGAGTCATATGAAAGAAAGATATCTAATACATAGATGTCCAAATAATAAAACATCTAAATTGACTTCTGTGCAATATTTACAAATTTATAGATTAAAAACCAAACGTGACACCACCCAGATTCTTGCACATTTGGAAAGAGCACAACAAACTGAATACATGAAAACAATTTCAGTCCTCTGGCTCATTTCCTAGCTTAGGTATGACAGTCCAAACTTGGTGGATCATGTCGTTTTCTCGCGATCCGTTTTTGCTTATGAACTTCCAAAATTAATATCGGCCATGCTGGGGCTGCAAAGTATGATTATCAGACATGCACTTTTTAGCCATTTTCAGATGGGTCACAATAACACATTTTCAACACTGATCATTATTTTCTTCAGCATTTTATGTAGGTGACAAAGACTAAATATCCTGAAAATTTAAACAAATTATCAGGGTCATTCCGCATAAAAATCAGCCATTAAAAAAACAATTTACCACCACACTTGGATTCTTCTGAAATTTTTTATATAAACTACATGCAAAATTAGGAATAGCAGTAATCTGAACAGAATATATCAACATTTGACCAAGATATTAATTTTTGAAATTAATATTATTAACCTCCAAAATTAATGAGCAAAAACGGATCGTGAGAAAACGACATGATCCACCAAGTTTGGAATGTCATATCTAGGCCAGGAAATGAGCCAGAGGACTGAAATTGTTTTCATGTATTCAGTTTGTTGTGCTCTTTCCAAATATGCAAGAATCTGGATGGTGTTACTTTTGGTTTTTAATATATAAATTTTTAAATATTGCACAGAAGCCAATTTAGATGTTTTATTTGTTGGACATCTATATATTAGATATCTTTCTTTCATATGACCCACTCTGGTAGATATCTACCAAATAACTTCAAGAACTAATGAAGATGAAGAGATTGAAATCTGAGTAAATTGACTCATTACAGAGATTATTTCACAATATAATGCAATGAAATTGACCCCATTATAAACTCGCGAATGCAGGAAACACTGCCACGTCTGAAATAAAGGTATAGCATAAACAAGAAGAGACACCATCACAAATTTTGGTGAACTTACAGTCTCTGAGCTGCTCTTTCCAATGATGCAAGTTGCATTTCTTCATGACCTATCAAACATGATGATCTTTGGCTTTGAAAATTGTCTTTGGAATACAATTTTCCATTTTTGGAAGGCCATATGGTAGCAGACATGCATCAGAAATACAAAATTTCTGCATCTTTTGTAGAGAAAGTATATTAGCATTATGGGTTGTTAAAACATTCTTTAATACAGCATCAGTTTGGCCATGGTAGGGCTGCAAAGTATGATCATCAGACATGCACGAGTTTTTTTCTACCATTTTCAGATGGGTCATAATATCACAGTTTTCAACACTGACCATTCTTTTCTTCAGCATTTCATCTAAACAACAAAGACTAAATATCCTGAAAATTTCATAGTATTATCTGCGATATTAATGAAGTTATGAGCTTCTGAAAATCACTACAAATTTAGACGTGCGTTCCAAAACGTCAAAAACGAGGTCACCCCATTCCTCTTTGAAACTCAATATCTTCAAAATTTCTTCAGATATTGCTCTAAAATTGTGCATACCTTCCTCTAATACCTTAATAAACATTCTGTGAAATTTTCATTGAAATCCGAGATGGTCGACCTGGAGGCACTGGTTGAATTGAGGTGGAATGACCCCTATGATTACATGAAACAGTACGAATTATGTGACACGATAACAAGTTAAACAAGAGTAAATTTTATAACTGTTATGGTAGCCTGTTAGGCACTGATCCATCTCACTGCTGCTCAGTTTACCATTGCCTCCAGGGAGGCTGAGTCAACCTTGTGGGGCTAGCAGGTATCGAACCCTCATCCTTCTGTTCTTTGTGCCTGTGTATTACCATTCAACCATCACCCCAGTCTTTAACTTTAGTCAGGCTAGTGAGAGAGAAGGATGTTTGGATGATTCTACACAAGCTCTGTGACTCCCACAGAGCTTGTAGCCCAGAAAATAATAATAATAATAATATCTTTTCTTTAATAAACGCCTGACAAACGCACTGCGCTGTACATTTACATGTTATGCAGTTGAAAATCTTAACTACTAACAGAACAGACAGCTTGCAATACAACGGCGCTAATAGCAGCCTACAAACATATCCGCCCAACGGGGCTCGAACTCGGTACCTCTCGGTCTCTGTGCCAGATGTTATCCAATGCGCCACCGGCCCCCCCCTTATGCTTACTGGTCAGTACATACATACATGCATGTTTGTTGGTTCTGTATGTGTTGTCTTGCATTCTACTGGTGAATAATTAAATTTTAGAGGGCACATCGATTTGCCATGTGATAGTTCAGAAACTGCTTGCTGACTCTGCTGCAAAAAGGTAACTGCTTCATTTGACTATGTTTCTTGTAAAATCATAAGAGTAGTGCTATCAGCATGTATTAAACAGAAGTCTGATTAGAAGGGCTATGACAGCAGAGCAAGAAAGATCTAAGAAATAGTGTTAGTATGTTTTGTAAGACAGAAGTTAAAGAGTATATAAAATACAGCCCGTAAAAACAAAGTTTTTTACTATATCCATTTAGTATCCTATAATGCGTCTTATGAAGCAGTTACCTCTACAAATATATAGTCCGCGTTCATTTTACGACTGCGGCCAATCACAACGCTGGCCAATGACAACGCTGCGTATCGGAAAAGGGGATTCCCCGATTCGAAAAGTTGAGTCCCCGATTCTATAAGCTAGCCTTTTTGGGGAGCTGAAATTTTGATAGAATGAAGTGTCTGCGAGGGCGAGTCTATCTGCCAAGTTTCATGACGATTGAATGATTGTAAGTGATCGAATTAGTCGTCGCAAGATTTGACTTTTGAGCCTGTGGCTCAAGCAATCAAGCAAGCAAGATTGCAAGATTTCCGCAAGTTAAACTAGATGGATAAAAAGGCAGTGTGCTTACATAGTTACCAAAATTACAATTATCATTTTTTTTCATGATAAAATGAATAAGGCAGAAAAGACATTGTTTTCTCACTTTTTGGTAGTTTGTTTTTATTTAATATCCTAATGATTAAACTACAAAGTAGATTCATGTTCAATAAGTTTAGAAATATTAAGTTTATCTGATTTTGTGATGAAATAAAATGTAGAAAACATGTTATGCATATGCTATAAATACATGTAGCAGCTAGAATTGATCATTATTGCTAAACTCTTGTCTTGTGCCTTTTGTTGCAGTGTTAGCGAGAAAGAGCATGTCAACATTGCCATCAATTCAGAAAACAATCGCATACTTCAGTCACATTTTAGAGTTAGTTTTCAAAGTGGAAATACTACAAAAACTATGAAAACTTCCTCAAGTGCCCTTGCCACCACAGCCCCACAGGTTTTTACTGCAGTAGCCACTCTGTCAGGTGATGTACTCTCAATGTTGGCATTGCAGGGAGAGGATGTGTACATGGTGATGGGGCCAAAAAAGACGACTGATTCCAACAATGAGCCACAGTTTGAGGATCTACTGATGCATCTAGCAATGTCTGGGAAACTTTTGGTAAGTTCCTGCAATGTGTTGATTAACCCTTTAACAACGAGCTGCATTGCTTTCAGTTTAGTACATGCTCCTCGTTAAAGGGTTAAAAACTGACATACATGACAGTGATGTCCTAGTAATGCTGTGGGAATTTATCTAAGAATTACTGGTATTCTTCAGGCTGTTTCAGAAAATTACCTTGCTTTTTATTTCCTTTAATGTAAACAATGGGGATGAGTGCAGATGCACTTTATAATGAAGTGGCAATTACTTCAGTATCTGTATACTGATATAGGCCTACCAGTTTTAATTTGTGAACCGTTATTAAGGTGTATTTATTCTTAAATATTTCCAGGTTGTTTGCAGTCAGGGTTCCTCAAGTGCACTGCCTTCATCGTTTGGTTTTCTTCGACCTCTGACCTCTGTTTCTGCAACCCTAATGTTTTTGCGTTCTGCTGTCAGTTTGACCCTTGACCAGCTGTTGAGATCGAAATGTAACGAAAGCAGCCAAGAAAACAACCAAGTGATGAGTCATGAATCCAGCCGTCACGTCATTCGGGAAATGTTTGAACAACTTCCGTGTGTTGATACGTGTAAGCATAAACATGATGCCATATGGAAAAAACTTTTGCATTGCAGTTCTGAACAGTAGTGATATGTTTCTTTTAGCTTATGATGTTACTTTGTATCAGCAGCATAGGCTGTACTTCTGCATTCTGGTACGGTATATGTGACAATTCTCTAATCAATATAGCTGACCACTGGTACAATCGTGATGCAGTGGCCAAATTGGCATCCTGCTTACCTTGTGATGTAACAATCTTCAATCTTGAGTAAGTTGTTGGCACACTAATTGTCTCTGGCACCAAAAAGTAGAATTGATACCAGTTGTGGCTAAGGATCACCAAAGGCCATTGAGCGGCTCCAAAAGCGTTGGCAACATTGGTTGCAGCAGCTGATATTGGAACTGATTAGGCACCAGATGGCTGCTGTGATGCTCTCACTCCAGTGTTTACCTGTTTGTTTGCCTCCATTGTAAAGCAGGTAATGATTGTTACTAGATGTGAGTGCTGCTGTGTAAGAAAAGGATGGCTTTGAATTTTGATGTAGTTTGTTGCTGATTTATTTAACTTGCCTGAGTATATGCGTAAATACTGCCATTGCTAAAGGCAGCTGTCTTTAGTTGCGTCTGAATGGATAATGGTTAATTCTGTTGACTGTTTGTTTAGTGGAGCTGCTGCCAGCGGCAGATTTGCAAACACCCGGCAAACGAATTTCAACATCCAACTTTCACCCGCTTCTTCTGGAGAGGTGGTTTGCACCGGAATGCATTGCTGAATCTAATGATTCTCTCTTATCTGTAATTTGCAGGTCAGTCTGAGACAAGTCCTGTTGTTGTAGTTTATTAACATTAATTTATGCCAGTGCAAGATATAGAGTGAAAAGCGAGACCAAGAAAATATCTATATGCGATAAAAAAATCTACGATAAAAAAACTGCCATTGACATTACTAATACAATGGCCAAGATGTGGTAATGATAGGTTATTTTATATACTCATAGCTACTTGCATACTCGTCCAGTGTAGCTATATGCCCATGATATTACACTGCTTAGGTTTCCAAGCTGTATGACAGTGTATGCTGCCCGAGATGCCATGATAGACTGTAACTGTTGTAGCTTATTTTGTATATTGTTATATAGCAGCACTATCTAATGATAAATTACAAACTGACAGTGGTACAAATGATGCATAAAGGTGATTGCATATGCTATTAGACACTACTACTCATGCAAGACTGTGCAGCTGGTGCTACTGTGGACTGGACCAGTGACCTATGCATTCCAGTCTAGTATTATTAAAAGCCGCTGCATTTTGCGACCTGGGAAGTTTGATGTTTCTGCTGTACGGAGTGATGTATCATGTATGCGCATGACTTGGAACCGTCTTCCTATTGAAATTTGTTGTATTATTTAGTGTGTGTGTGTGTGGATTTTAGTACATACTTGAACCTAAAAAGAGTCACATTCATGTCTGACTGATAGCCACATATAGAATGCCAATGATTAATTAGTTTCTTTAAAACTGCTGTACAAATGTGTGTTACAGTGATAATGTTTGTGTCATAGAGACAACACAGGTCAAGACGCGGATGCTGAAAGAAACCTTCTACGTCAGCTGCAGGAGCATTGCAATAGTCAAAATGTGAGGAACAATAGGAGTAGCTCCGTTCTAACCTCACCTGAGAGTTCATTCGTTGGCTTCAAGGCAGTCTCTTCTAGCCATGAGCATAGAAAAACTGGAGCCATTCGTGAACTGGAGTCGAAAAAAGCAGCGGATGACAATAACCATTTTCAGAAAACTCGCTTCTCGCTGCGAGGCACTCCAAGAAAATCTCTGGGTCAAACACCAGAAAAAGCTTCCAAAAGAACTCCTAGGAAAACACCAAGAAAAACGCCAAGGAAAACTCCCAGAAAGAGTCCTAAAAAGTTACCAGATGTTGCTGTGTTCAAAACTCTTGGAAGAAGTACTCCAACAAAACAAAGGGAGCAGTCCATTAAAGGTTTGTGAATGGTTTCTTCCATAATGTTTATTTCAGCTAAACGTATTTCGGTTGTGCTCTTTTCCGCTAGAGATTTATTGCTGGAGCATCTTAATATCTAGAAATAGGTCAATGCCACGTCAACATGTTTAGAAATAGGCCAACCTAGTGTTAGCAGGAGCAGGTTGACCCTTTTGGTTGATCTGTGTACTCTGTATGATTTTGAAGTTGATCTTACGTAAATAAATTCCTTCAATTTGACTTGAGATAAAGATGTTTCAGTTTAACTTGAGATAAAGATATTTGAGATACTGTGAGAAAGTTTCAAAATAATGTGATCTTCAGTTGCTAATATCTGTTTCAAATATTCTGAGTGTTTTGAGGGAAAGAAATTTGAACTAAAACTGGCGGATTATATATAATTAAATGAACAAGTTCTTTGTTTTAAGAATTTTACTTAGTAAGTTGAACACAATCTATGCAGTAAAGTTCAACAGCCAGGCTCGGCCGAATGTTGATACATGTGTTGAAATACTTTTAAGAATAGTTTTGTTGTTTAAAAGTTGCTTGCTGCATTTGTGTAGAGCACATTTCCTTAGGCCTTGAGGACTGCAGTTGATAAAGCTAGGTAGTTTCTGTTTAACAGTGCTGTGTCGTAATGAAGATGATTAGCATTGCTGTTCTCCTTTATCCAGGCTTGGGACTGAACCACCTGAATTTCGGGCTGATAGAGGCATGTAATAAATGGGCAAAACTTTGTTACATTACTTAGACTAGCCATACACTGATCATAGTGTTCCATGATGTTTTAGCTTCGTCAAGACTGACGTTCTCTGGCACGAGCCTTAAGCGACAGCTGTCACTGCGAAGCGGTGACATTGACCGTCGTTTGAGCCGTAGTTTTGCAGTTCCCACTTCAAGAACAGAACTCATAATTCAGAAGAGTAAGGAGGCGCTGGCACGAAAGAACCAGTTGGAGAAGGAGCAGGAGTCTCAGAATGCAGCTCGATTAGACCAGAAAGGAAGTACCCAGAACCAGAAGAATGGCCAAGTGACTACAACTGGTTGGCAAGGTAACACAGGACAGCTATTACTGTTTTCATTGTTGTCAGATTCAACAATAAGCTTAAAAGATCTAAAATTCTTGTTGTTTTGTTTGACTGAAAATGCTTTTTAATTTGAGTAAGCTTGTCAGTTAGACATTACTAACATTAGCAGCATAAAGACTGAAGTTTGTAAAAATCTAGAGAGTGCCTAAGTTAGTTTTTCAGATTAGATGCTATCTCATTATAACTTTAATCAAATTTACAATACCAACTTTGCCTGGTACAGTGCAGTCCTGTTCATTCACAGCCTGTTTATGCTCAAATTCGTTTAACTTGCGATCATGCCATGACTCAAAATGCAAATTTTCATCACAGCTTTACTTTACTAATCTCCTTTCACTTCAACGTGTAACCGTGTTGCGGCTTGTCAACCTGATTTATATTAAACGAATATATATAATAATGTAATTTGTGACCAGTTTTGATGGGTTGATTGCCTACTTCAGAACATTGCTCATTGAGAGCTGTGTGATTTCAGAGTTGCACAGTGTTGATGAGTTGCTGTCACATCTAAAAACGATGTACGCTAAAGTAGCAGAAGGCGAAGGAAGTCCGATGATTGGCGCCAAGAGCATCTTCAGCTGTGCACTGCAGTTCTTTCATAACCAGTGCGATGAAACAGCACAGGCATGTTACTCCAATCTGGCAGTTTATTGAATTATACGAGTTCAATAATTAGCGTAAATTTTAATAATTTAATGTGTAATTAGTTTTCTTATTAATAATTTTAATAATTAACCTAAATATGCACAGTTGTCAATCTTTTATATCTGTTAAATGTTTATTTATGCTGGTTATTCCAATAAAGCTCTAATGAATGCAGATTCATAGCTTAGGTTCTCAATTATTAGGTGGCCCTATTAGCGGGATTCTTCATCCCTTCTGGGTCTCCTCCTTGGTATCCACAACTGATGTAATTTACTGTGTGTTTTTTTGCTATAATTGTACTTTGCTGGATCAGGAAATAAACTGATTTGATTTGATTTAGGTTATAGGCTTTGAAAGTTAAATAGTTAAAAAATTTATTTTTGACCTTATCATTATTATAACCCATGTCCTCACAGTAACACTCAGTGTTAACTTTTATCCAATGTTTTAGATTTTAATAAGTTTTCATTCCTGCCCCTAAAGTGAAGTTATTAAATATTGAATAAAGTGGCTGTTACTGAATAGTTAATGCTTTGCATTTTATTCTCATGTGTATTTGATGTTCTGTGATATCTGATATCTATCTAACTTGGTTGCTTTTGTTTTCAAATAATTTTTAGACATCCGCCTGTTCTCTTCTTCGTGAACATTTATGTCTGTCAAGTTTCAAAGTGAAAGAGAAATACAAAGGCAAAAGTGATGCTTCTGCTCTAGAATGCAAATTCAGAGAGTAAGAATTTTCTCTGTTTGATCAGTTTTAATGCTGATGAATGATGGATGTCTACAGTGCAAACCCATTAATATGAAGTCATTGGGGACAAGCCATTGGACAGGACACGTAAACTGAACCGTGTGTAAAATGGACTAATGCAGAAATAACCTGTTGTCTAACTAAATCCATTTGTCCGTTCGTCCAGCCGTCAGTCAGTTTGTCTGACCGCCCATCTGTGCATCCATCCATCAGTCCAGCTGTCCATCTGACAGTCTCTTTGACCATCAGCCTGTCCATCCGACCGGCAGTCATTTTGTCCGGATGTCCATTTGACCTTCTGTCCATTTAGCCGACCATCAGTCCATTCTAGCTGACCGTCAATCTGACCGTCCATCTGGCTTCTTAACCGATATGTTGTGTTAACAGTTTTGAGGCCATAACACCACTTCACGTTAAGCATAACAGCACATTTTTTAGGAGCGCATGAACAAATCCACAGTCTAGTATATGATTACATGGAACTATAATTGTGTTTTTGCTGTTTGCTAAACTAGGTCATTAAAACATTTGTCTGTAAAGGTCTGAAGATATGTTCGTGTAGCTGAAATTTTTAGGCTGAAAGTTAGTCATGACAACAGTTGGATAATCTTGCAAGGATTATTGACAGTTTACAAAATGATAATCACTGCTATTGTTGTAGTGAGTGTTGCTATTGTTGTCCTGATTCTTTGTTTTAGGTTTCTGCTCCAGGTGTGCCTTCAGTTTGAGATGAATTCAGAGGTAGAAGCTGATGAAAACTCTGAAAATGTAGCAAGTGAGGTTAGTACCTTAATGGTAAACAAGGAATACTTTGATTTTGTTGTGGTGCATGTGGTTTTTAGCTCCAAAAACCATTTCTTTAAACTAGAATGTAAGACCTAGTGATCTGTGGAGAGGTTCAAAACAGAACAGTGGTTGACAGCATTTATTTATTTATTTATTTAACATGACATGTAATGGCAATTCTTGGCTACTTGCCAGGCTTACAGCTTAGGTCTTGTTTATATTAAGCAGAATATGCATTGCTAAATGCCCATCTGATCCTAAATTGCGGACATGGATGTTTTATAGTAATTTTGGCCCTTCTGGCAGCTAGTACTTTCCAGGGTGACCATAATCATAGTCCATTTCATTGTCTGTGTGATTGTATCTCTGCCTGTGTTTCTCATATCCCTGACCGTTGTAGTCTTTTACTTTCTGTACCTTCTACATCTATATGTCTTTATCCTTTTTGAATAAGATACTCTCATGTTTACGTTTTTCTTACCAATTTCGTACTGCACTTCATTTGAACAATCTCATTTGTGCTACCGAGACTTGACGACAGTGATAGTGACTGGCCATGATATCTGTACACATCTTTATTAAACCCACATTTGCTATATAGAGTGATTGTTGTTAGATTGGTTTACCAGTTGTGGAAATATTGTGTGATTGCAGTTGGCATCCATGTTGAGCTCTGTGGCCATCGTCAAAGGTGCAAATTTTTTGTCAACATACCTGAATGACTTGCTTGAAAGGTGAGACTTTCAGTGTTTAAATAAATTTAACACTTTATTGATGAGAGTGTGCTAAGAGTGACTGGGGAACCAATGCAGCACGTCGTTAAAGTGTTAAGTTGAAAGGTGTTGTTCTATGTGGTCTGTGTTTAGGTTTGTTACTGGTTTTAGGCTAGAACATTTGTGAGTTACAGCATCTCTTGGAATCTAATCTACTGGCTTCTATAGCACCAACATCCTAATACAAAAGTCTTCAATTGACGTTTGCTTCAGGTGAAATGTGAAAGTTCGGAGTACTTATAGATCATTCATCTCTTTATATTATGTGTCAATCCTACATCAGCGGTTTTCAAACGGTGGTACGCGTACCATTAAGGGTATGCCAGCTGTCACACTAATTGATACGCGAAAAAAAATTAAATTAAAAAAATTAAATTTTCTATTGGTTTATGCCAATCATTCTTTGATTAGCTATTGTATGATATTTTTAATGTTGAAACGTCATAGCCTCATCATTTATATTTGATCTGACCTTTGCTAGTGGTATGCCAACATTCCCTTTTTTACATGGTGGTACAATAAAAATAACATTTGAAAACCGCTGCCCTACATCTCATATTAAGAAATTAGGAAATGTTTGCTAGGCTTTTAGTATATCTGGATTCATGAAGTGAGAAAGCTTGCATAACAAATGTTGGAATGGTTGTGACGTATTTTCCATATTTCAGTTATCTGGATTCATCTTCCAAGCTGCTGTTTCACATCCATGAGAATCTTGGTAGGTCCGCTCCACCTCAACTGCAGCACCTTCTGTCGCCAGTCCAAGAGGATGAGGATCACAGCAGCCTGCCCCCGCCATCCACCCAACAGATGCCATCTGTCTCATCAGCTGCTTCTAACAATTCCAATTCAAACGAAAATGTACAACAGAAGTAAGCAATTTCTCATTTTCCTGCTGAATCATACTGTGTAATTGTCAGTTTGAAAATATTAAACGAAGATTATTATTATTGTTGAGATATATTGAATTTGTGCTTTTATATCTCAGTAAGATGTACCCACATTTAAAAAAATTTTTGTGATGCGCTTTTAAGTTATTCAAAAACTGGTACATTATGAGAGTCTTTTTAACGATAATAATTTGTGCTTTGTCTGTGTTCTTGTCAACCAGAAAGCGTTCCTTTTATCGTTACCCAACTTTCAACCCAGTTCCCATGAAGCAGATTCTGTTGGAGCCAAGAAACGTCAAGGTATTATAATCAGTTGAATTAACTGTCAATTTAAGATTTTTTAATAACTAATTAAATGTTTCCAAGAACTTTAAACTTTTCACTATTTGCTAGGTGATGTGTAGCTTTAAGAGATGAGTGGTCGTTTAGTTTGCGCTGGCTCCCAGCAAAGAGTATGATTACATTCAGGGTACTTCTTGTAACTTAAGCTTTTGATAGCAAGCTCTGTTTGATGGTCATTGTGTTTGGAAGCCTGAAGTAACCTGCTTTGTCTCAATTTAACATTGTGGCAGCATATGGACTAAGCACATTCTTGTTACTAGAGGAAATTGATCAAGATCAATTTTGAGTTATTATTTCTGGTATGGGTTCTATCTTCTGAGTGCAGGATGGTCAAGTGCCATACCATCTGGGTCAGGCATGACTTTATATTGCATGACATTAATTCATTATAGTATTGTTGATTTATTGAAATTTTGCAATGTTCATTTTGGCTTCAGACATTTTTATTTTCATTGTAGAATATCACTCGTCGCTCAGCACGCATTGCAAGTTCCTCCAAGTTAAACGCAACTCAGGTAGCAGGTGGGTGATTCATTCGTTTCCGTCAATAGCTGAAAATATTCCAAGTAAATGTCTAGTGTAATATTGAACACTTACTGGGCATTTATGTAAACTGACTTATAAAAAAGACAGTTTGGTTACGTGTTTGAAAATCTGAGAACTACTGACTCGTTGTCAGAAGATTATATGCAGTATATGTTAATAGAGCAATTTCGTAGTATGGAATTCATTAATAGCAGATGCTGCACTAAGGATTTGTTGACTCATTTGTGAAGCAAATCACAATCGTAGAATGGCATGTCTATTTTAAAATCTTGCACTCTGACATTTGAATTGTATCTTAATGGCAATCAGTAAACATTCACATTCAGTGTGCACCTTCCCTGAAAATTAGTATTTGGTTGGTGGATGAATCAGCTGGTGTGAGCAGACAGGAGCTAAGAATAGTCCATTTTGAACTTCTCATTTGATTACGACTATCACAGTATACAATAAAACTGAGGATCAATTGCTATCAGTAAATGGAATATCTTTAATTTGAGAGGAAAGGTTAAAATAAAACATAAATAATGTAATTATACGATAATACGACATCTGCTAGAAAAATGTGGAGATTTATTGTAGACGAGCAGTCCTTAAGTAACCCTGAGAAGAATTCATGGGCATGAAGCATTAGCAATGACATATTCATAGCCTATGGCTAGTTTTCTCTCTGAGTTCCTGTTCTTCCCTAATGACAGTATATGGTCAGTGTACTCACAGCCGACGTCACTGCGGCTAAAATGGAGCAAAAATCTCAAAACATCTTTCAGTCCAGGCAGAGATATGAAGCCCTGACCCCTAGGTTGACAGTCCTACTTCTAATCACTAGACTATTTTGTGCCTCACAGAAATCATGAACTAAAGTTATTTGCATTTTCTAGATCACGTGGAGACGAAGCGGGTGAAGCGTACGTTGTTTGGCAGCTCTGACCAGACGGACGAAGTTAGGCGTAGACTGTCACTGCCAACCGATTCGTTGTCATCTCTCGTGTCTGGGATTTCCTGTTCAATGGAAAAACCAAGACTTCGGTTACCTGATGGCTCTTGCACACCAGCAGCAGTCAAAGGTTTGTTACTATAATGTAATTAAAATTGTATGTTGATTGGTGATTCATTCATTACGAAGATTTATATAGCATTTCTTTAAAGTAGATTTGAAGGAGCGCTGTATAAATCTTCCTAATGAATGAGTGAATGAATGAATGGCTTACTGGAGCTTTTGTTGACTTGATTGGTTTAAATCAAGCTAAGCTGTTTATAGAATAAAATTCTAAGGAAATTGTCAGTGACTGAGCATGGAGCTATACCAAAACAATGTGCTTCTCACTCAGCCATGTATGTTTTGACTGTCGTGATTTGTGCAAATGTCCTTTTTGCCTTATATTTTCCCAAGGCAGGTGTAATCGTTAAGCTCCTATCCTTGGTCTCTTTAAGGTACAAATGAAACACTACCTATTGTCCTGACAGATTTAGTTGTTTGTATGGTTTGTTACTGTTCTACTTGCACTGCACTGTTTGGATTCTTTGCATATGATTTGAAACTATTTTTAAATGATCATGAAGTTGTATGTATGCTGTGAAATCCTGTGATGAGTGGCTGCCTGTAAACTGTTTGTGTGAGGGTAATCCAGGCTGTAGCAGGATTTGACCTTTTTAAGTAAGTAAGTATATTCTTTATTATACCAATTGCTTATCCACACTTTGGTGTACATACTTGGATTGCCCTTTTGACACCAGCACTTGAAATGCTATAGGCAAAATTGTCATTATGGTATTTGATTTGGTGTTGTGTGGTGATTCCATAAACAGTTTCAGTGAAATCAAATCTCTGAACTATTTTCATCTCTGCTTGGATGTTCACACATGGCACATTTGACCAAATTTGGTCTTATTTTGTGGGAAATGCAAAAATTGCAAATTGTAATGGTTTAACCTTGACACAAAAGTGAATAAGTTGATATTCCCATAATTTGACAAGTTATTTGCACAAGGGATGATAATAAAGCAAGAAAGAATTTACTATGAATTATTTGGCATATAAGTTGTTGGTGTCATTGGTTTTATTGCAGCCCATCATGTCCTGAAGACTAGAAAGGTTTCAGAAACTCCAGTGCACAAGCAGGGACGCAACTCAGTGTTACATAAGATGGAAAGGTTACGGAGACAGTCAAACATCCAATCGGAAGGTGTGGAAGTGGTTGAAGAATCACCCATGAAACCGTTGCCCGATATAAATGGTAAACATAGCTTACATCTGTAAAGCATATTTTTCTTAACCGTTGAAATCTGGGTCTGGCAACTGAATGCTACTTCACCAAGAACATTTCTAGTTTTCAGCATGACTAAAGAATGGCAAAGGTTAAGATAAAAAAATGAATAATGTAGCGTTACGTTGGAGCCAAATCTAATTAAAAGCAAGTATGCGCAAAGGAATGCTTACAAAGGTTATGTAGAGCTGTAGATTTATCCTTGGTAAAATAATGTTCAGTTAGTCTATGTTTAGGTTTGAAGCCTGACTGGTCAGATTAGTTTCAAAGTCACCAAAAGTATGAGAAAAAAACACAAACTGCCAGAATTGAATGTGTGAGTCTGATCATGCTCCTGCAGTGGATTGCACACATGTAGCTTTAGCCAAAAGCTATATACCAGTATAAGGCTTAATCCTTTAACGACAAGCTGCACTGATTTCCCATTCATGTTACACACCCATTGTTAAAGGAAAAAACTGAGTTTGGCTCAAGGTTAAATGAGTTGTCTGTTCCAAACTGAAACAGACAGCATAAAGAAGCATCTGAAAATTGCATAATCCCTTTCTCAAAAAGCAAAACACCTATAAACAGCACATGGATCATAAGCTAATAAGCATTATCTTAGATGATGAAATTGTAGCAAATCAAAGACGAATTAGGTAAATGTAAAGACATTTGGCAAAAAATGACTTTTAACAAGAAATTTAACTAAAAAAGATTATCAGTTTTCACTTTTATCTGAGTTATTAATGATTCTGGTTTAAACTTAAATGAGACCTGCCTGGGATCCTAAATTAATGGGTATGGTGTATTTGAAAAGTTGAAAATCACTTGCTAAAGTTGAACTATATTTGAGACCTATGTTACTGGCCGTATTACATGAGAATTTTTCATAATGATGTACGCATTACATGGAGTCTCTGATACTTATGTCTTCTGAAATGTAGTGGATACTCTGATGAATGGCAGCCTGAAAAGCAATGGTCAAGAAAGAATGAAACGTCATACATCATTTTACTCCACAACAACTGCAGCTCAGTCGAGAAACGTTAATCGATACAAGAGGTTGGAAGAACGAATGACACAGCAAGTAACGAGTCCCACTTCTCCAGAAAAACCTCCGGTTCCAACAAACAGCAGAGTATCGATGACCTCACCTCGACGAATCACTGCCAGGGTGCTTTTTGGACTCAGTCCATCGCCATGCAAACGCATCATTGGATCACAGTCCTCTAAAGATGCTACTGTAAGTAACTGTGATATACACAAACTTTAGACATTGATTTGCTATAATGTGATATAGGGGTTGTAGGTTCTTCAGGAAAAACTCATAAGCATGGGTTTTTGGTAGTTATAATGACCATGTTATTATAACTACCAAAAACCCATTCTCAGCTTGTGTGGCTTAAGGAGCAAACAACCAGTTCATGTCTTACTCTTGGAATTTAAATCAGAAGCCAGCATTGAAACGGCACAGTGTTTTGAGTGTCCATCATGTGTTTGGCAGTTGCCATAATGGCTAGTGATTAGTTTGTTGGCCTTTCCCCCTCTGCAATCAGGGTTTGAATACCTGTGCAGCATGTGCCAAGGGCATTTTATTGTCAAAGCATGTAACTGATAAGGAAGGTTTCAAATTCTTAGAATACTTGATCATTGTAACTGTACTTGCAAATTTATATAGCACCACTTCAAGATACTGTCCTGAATGAGTTAGTCCTGCATATATGGCATTGCCATAGTCAACCCTCGAACATATGAATGCATGCACCAGGGTTGTTGCGGCTCGAGTTGTAAGCAAACAGTGTATACTGCAAATCTGATGCAAGAGTGCGAGTCTGATGCAGGTGGTAAAAGCACGTTCAACATATACTCTTCACATGCTCTGAGAAAGTTCAATTCCTGGTCCAAGGTCACCCTCAGATTAACACAAGTAGGTGCTTCAGGTGGATTGGTGGAAGATCCTCCACCTCATGACGACAGCTCTGAGGATGGAGGGTTGTAGCAAATGATACTGTGTCAATTGCAAAATGGTAAACTTGGTGTTTATGTCAGTTCATGCAGTAACTATTCTTATAGCGTAAACAAGTCTGAAAGACAATAAGTCGTTGGGTAGTCTCATGTATATGTATAATGTATGTGTAGCAGCAATAACTATGAAAGTAGTAAAATAGTATTGTCACAGATATTCACGCAGTCAGGTTGCATCTTGAAATCAGAGTTGACTGTTGCTAGGGTATATAATTGTTACATTATACTCTTAACTTTCAGTTTTTGCATATACAAGCAGTTAACGTGTGTCCTGAGATAAAACTGAAAGAAAATTGGTACAGTATATTAGTTTGAATTTTGTAGGGAACACCAAAGTTTGCATCATCATTAAATCGGTCAACAGGAACTTCTACAGTAACAACAAATTCACGAATTGATCGAACGTCGACAAAGATGTTGGAATCGTTCGGAGTAACGTTTCTGGAGTCGCCAGGAAAGTTTTCAGCTGTGGATGCTGGTTTAACAAGTTTTACCTCGCCGGCTAAAAATACACGTCTTCAGGCTCGTCTGGAGTCTCGTCTGCCATCAAATGAACAGACCAGCTTACCAGAGACACTGAAGTCGAGCTCTATGTCACCAGCAAAGGGAGCACCACAGGAAGTAGTTAAGGACAGTTTCCTCTCTCCTGCCAAAAGCACAAGACTCCAGGCGCGACTTGATCGGGACCGACTCACTTCTTCGTCGCAAAGTAGATTGGACTTTTCAAATTTTATATCACCGACAAAAGGCAGAGGTGCTTGCACGCTGCTAGATTTCAGCTCTCCTGCCAAAAATACTAGATTTCAGGGAAGGCAAGAGAGCAATAACAAGTCAAAAGGAACAAGTACATTACAGGTATTGGATGAACTTGTTGCATGCAGTTCTCCACCAAGAACTGAGTCATCTTTTAACTCGGCAACACCAACTTCGAAAATACAGTCCAGTGCAGCTACCGAAAGCCCAGTTCTTGGTAAGGGTTCACCAACTTTTGGTTCTTGCAAGCAACGTACAACCGCCGATAGTTCACCGGTGTTTAGTTCTGGAAAAGGTTGTGTTACGAACTTTGCGGAAATAAATTTTGCATCAAAACATTCGTCACCCAAAATTTCTGGGAACATAAGTAAAGGTGGTGTAAAACAATCAGCGAGGAAAAGCGAGGAGTCACCAGTTCATCACAAAGCAAAGAAAAGACTGCTATGGAGTCCCGATTCTGGTAAAGTTAAGAAGAAATTCTGCTAAGTCAAGATTAAGGAATTTTAGGACAAGCAATCTAGCAAGTTGCAACATAATCTGGCATTATTCCATCAACTCTTGCACAGCCCTGTTGATATACTAGATATGTCTGTAAAGTGTTCTTGCTAAATATTTCAAAACTATATTTGTCCGATACCTTACACTCTTTGAATGTGTTGCCGTGGCTTACACTTTGCATTTCTTATTGACTTATTTGTCTGATTGGTTTATTTTCTATACTGTATCATTTTGTGTGGCGCTCAGATGTATATCAATCAATCGTGTTTCTTATCAGCGCAGTTACTTCATTTGTGAGTGCTGTAGTCATGCTGTTTTGTTGCAACATTTGTGACGTGGCTGATGTGTTGTTGACAAGACCTCTATAAATATTCAGTAATCGTGTGTCATGCTTTGCCATAATGCATGATATAACTGTGACAGTTTCACACTTACATCTGGCCTCAGAAGTTCTTGCTTTGTCTGAAACATTCTCATGTGTACTGACGTTGCTGCACAGTTAATCTCCATCTTCTTCAGACGGGGTTGACCGAAGAAAGTCAAAGATCGTTTGGTTGACTTCCTCTGATTTTTCAATCATGACCATGTGACCCGCGTCTTCGACAACAACCAGTCGAGAGCCAGCAACAGTCTGCAGAATAGACAATAAAAAAGCTGCAGTTCGTCTATTGCATCTAATGCAACCAGTGAATTGGAGTACTATCTTCAAGTGTTCTTGTAAATTGAGGCATGCATGTAAAAATCATCGGTTTAAAGTTTTTGTGGAACCTTCAAAATGAAGCAAATAAGTACTGTAATGGACAGAAATAATTTTAACTGGGGAAGACCCAGCTTTGTAATACATGTTAAATTGTAATGAAATATAAAAAAACTCATGAAACAACTTAAGGGTTTCAATACAGCACGTGAATTAGAAACATTTTACTTAAGCCAATGGAAAGTGGACATGTACGTGTTGTTGACTTCATTTTGCTAGCCACGGTGAGTGGACAGCTCGGGGTCTATTTAATTATATTACCGGTTCATCAGACTCGGCATGCTTGTTTCTACTCAATTTCACAAAAAGGGTGCACAAGTCTTGTATGGCATGCTGGCCATACAACCCAGAGGTCAGAGGTTCAGACTGCCACCAGAACAGAAAAGACTCCCAACATTTTTGTTCCACTAGTGTCTCCTACAAAATTTGACTACTGGGTATAAATGACTGTACCTGTTGGTATAAAAACAGATACTAAGTAAGGGCCATGATACACTAAGGCCAAGATGGTGAAGTCACATATGCTACATGCTCATAGCTACCTCACAGGGTTAGTGTAAGGGACTGCTCTTCAAACGAGTGCCAGTGGAATAGAAATGTTGAAATTCTGTTCTATTAGTGCATGTATTCAATCTCCCAAACCCTGGCTTGGCATTCCAGCATCGTAATTATATAGACTATGCCAAACTATACACACAAGTCAGTTACACATTTTAAAAGTTCATTCTGGCCTTTGCACAATTCCACAACTTTGTCTCAGTTTTCCATGTCTCACGTTTGTCACTACTCACTTCGTGCACCAAGTTAAGTAGTTGAAATAAAATACAGACAGACAGACATATATATATATATACAACAGAAATAATACCTGATTCATGAGTTTGACTTCATCAGCTGAAATGAGTTGGTCATGCTTGCCATGAATAAGTAAAGTATGGGCTGTAATCCAGCTGTGAAACTCTACGTTCCCCTCCAACCAGTCTTGACCATTCATTATGTACTTCAGGACATGGCTCGGAATGCTGAATGCAGCCTCATACGTAGCATTTGTGTATCCAGATGAATAGAACGAGCGCCTGAATGTTCAAAGAAGTTTACTGTAACACCTTATTACTCCACAAGCAATTTTTATATTTTCTGTGGTGTTTTGCCTACTTGGACCCAACTTGTTCACTGGATTTCTGCTTTGGATGCTAAACTACATGTAGTTTTAACACTCTGTTGCTTTTCACCCTCAACAATTACCGTAGTCATTCTACTTAGCATATTAACAAAAACAACAGTGTTTACTATGTCTTTGTAAAGTATATGTAGTACTCTGGTATAAAAACCGTTATTAAGCACTATATTAATAGTGTATTACGTGTACATTAAATATAAATATAAATATTAAAATTTAATGTAATGAATGATTCCAGCTAGTATGAGTCAAACAATGCTTGCATGTACAATAGTATGCCCTACTCATGGCTCTGGGGTTGCTGATAAAAGATTGTTAACACCCAATTTTTTTATAATGCTATCAACATTGGTTGCCATGTTATAATTTATAATGAGGTCAAGTTTAAAAAGGTCATATTCTGAAAGTGAATTAATTTGTCTGTTGATGTCCCAAACTGAGTGATGTATGTTATGTTCATGTCAAAATGAAGCATTTATTAAAGTAGGGGTTGGTGTACCTTATCTTAGCTTGACTTAATTGCATCCAAAAGGCTCATTCAGCTGTTACTGACTGCTTCTACTCTTGGATATTTTTGTGTCTGGTCTTTTTTCACCCAAGATGACGGCTTGGCCAGTTAACTGATTAGACAAGTAGATGTTGTTGACTTACTTAAGAAAGATGTTCTTTATAGTTCGTTGGCAACAGCAAAGAAGGCAGAGTGGAAGGCAACGGAAATACCATTCGGGCAGAAGTGGGAGTGGAGAGCCGCCACTTATAAGGACTAGTTGTGTGATGTAACGTGATCTGTATCTGGCTAACATGGTTGAAAAACAACACCTGCAACAAGAAGATTTACAGTGCATTAGAGAAGGGTAGTTTGTAGTTTAGAAAGTAAGGCTGTAGCTGTTACGAGTTTACAACAGTTACAAAGTTATAGAACTGTTTAAACTAGTGTCCTAAAACTCATCACGATATTTCAAACCAGCAATCATAAGTATGCAAATATATTGTTTCCTTAAATATTTCCCTGTTTCAGCTTGTACTAAACTAAGGGGCCATTTACTAGTAACACATTTCAGGCTTACCCGTAAGAATGTCCAACAACAATGTTCTGTGCTTTACGAAATCTGTCAAAAACAGCAAGTATATCTTCTGAAATTTCCTTGAACACATAAGCCTTTGGTTCAAGGGGTGAACTGCTCAGACCATGGCCAATGAAATCCATTGCAACAATTTCATAATTCAGTTTTTCAAAATAATTTATCTGCAGGTTCCAGACATCGACTGACCCTCCGACACCGTGCAACAGGAACATGGCAGTTTCCCCTTCCACAGATCCTTGTTGCTGCTCTTCTGTTGGTCCACTGTTGCAGCAACCTTTGCTGGGAACAACCCGCACAGAGAAATGTATGCTTGAAGCCGTTGTAATGCGCTTCTGGAACAAATCTTTAGGGTCAGCTTGTGTTGTAGAGGATTCTTTTGTGTCCGTCCTTCCTGCCAAGTCATCATCTTGTGGTTTGTCATTTGGAGAATTGATAGTTTCCAGCGATGTTTCGGTTTTGTTGAGGTCAGTTTCTGAAGAATTGGCAGCATGTGGGATAGGCATATCATGAGATTCTTCTGAATTATGTTGTATCACAAGTCCTGAGCTTTCACCTTCCTTTGGTTCAATGCAATCCACTGGTGTACTTTGCAACTCTGTTTGGTTCTGAGATGCTGTGCCATGACTGCGATAAATTCTCAAAGTTCTGCCTGGTCGCACTTCAATTAATTCAAAACTTCCACTGAAAGCCAACGATGGGTAAACTTTCTGTGAGCGAAAGACTACAGGGACTGTGGATTTGGTTCCACTGTTTTTTGCTTTGGAGTTCTGACAGTCATTTTCGCTATTTATGCTACAGCTAGTTTCTGCACACATAACTAACTCTTGCTCGTGGTTGAACAAACTCGCATCCTGTAGATTTTGTCTATTGTCTATACAAGACGTACTTTGTCGGTGATAACTTCTATTATAATTGCCAAGTCAAAGCTACACTCCATATACTGCATCCTAATAACCTAATTAAATCGCGATGGTACACGTTAGTCTTCCACTGGCCTACTTGATTACATTCACGTCCAATTTCCTATGTTCCAAGCAATTAAATCCTATTCAAAATAAAGTGGCTGCTTCAAAGGCACTGCAAGTAGAAGTCTGCAGAGTTTAATTAAGTCACTAATCTCTCACTATCGATGATATTTACGGCGTTGTACGTAAATCACGAAAAAAGACGCCTCTTTCTTGGCTGCCTGTAATCACTGAAACAGTTTACATGTAATTCATGATGATCCTTGGCGTTTGCGACATAATGTCTGGGCACGAACTCGAATGCGTTAACGAACTTAATTTAACTAAAACGGCGCTTTGTGAACCCATAGGAAAAGTGTACACCGGAATGGATTGCATAATAATTATAATATTACTAAGCGACAGTTTATTGGCTTCGTATGCTTTCACTGGCGCCTATCTTCCACCAAATTTTCGTGTATTTTCAAACATCCTTATTATCGTCCTCAGCGGTTGTTTACATTCGTTACCAAGAAATCGTATTTCCGGTTTTTAAACTTAGTTAGTAAGAAAGCAAGGACCTAAAATAGATTCCTTGGTAAGAATGCAGAGCGTAATAATTATTACATCTATATAGATTTCTGATCATTTCTCGTAAGAAAGTAAGGGTGAAACCAACGACCTTGGTCAAACACGGAACCACAAAATTAAAGTCCACGATCAGACTAAACTTTGAGTCATATTGGCCTTTAGACAACAATGAAGTCATTCATTCATGCTAAATCAGTGACACAATCATGATTGTACCTGGGACTATTATAATAGTCCAAGATATAACCTGTGACTATTATAATGGTCCCAGATTGTATGATGTATAAATTTATCTAGAAATACACGGAAACGTTTAGTCGTATGAAATAAATCTTTTACATTATGGTCACTATCTTGAACTGCATTTTGTCTGCACTCAGAAAAGCAGAGTGGAGAACCAACTTCTAAAGTTGCAGTAGTGACTAAGTCTTTATACTCTCGAAAAGCCCTAAACTTTGTTAAGAACGCCCGTTTTATAAATAATTACTGTAATTATCACACCTATACAGGCATTAATTAAATGGTCACCTAATAGGATTCACCCTGAAATTTGGCTTGCACAACTCTTGCATAGTAATAGTAGCGACCGTCGACTGAATGATGCCATCATTCATTATGACGGTGGCACTATAGAGTATAGAAGTTCTCAGATTTTATATGTAGAGGTCTGGGATGGAGGCAGAATGTAGGCATGAATGAATGAATGAATGAATGAATATCCACATATGAATGAATGAATATCCACATATGTATGTATGTATGTATACATGTATGCAACACTTAATATAGCGCATTTTAAGTACCTCTACCAATAGTGGGTCTGCACTATATATGCATGACTGGTGGGCTGGTGCACACTTGCCCATGCCAGGTCACTAGTGCAGGCTTGCAGAAGATACCAGAGTGATGTGGTACAGGCCTCATTTACTCGACAAATAGCTGTGCAATGTTGTATTGTTCGATTACGCATGCAGTGGGTGTTAAGCCAAGATTGAAAGAATGTCCACTTCAGTGCAACTCGATTACTTCAGGGGCACAATGGGCTGATCAGTAGCATGTTGGGTCTTTGTTGCAACAACTGTGGGTTTGAGCGTACTGCACAGACTCTGTAACATCCGTAAACAAGTTGTGCTCACTCGTCTCATGCACCTGATTCACATCTAATGACTTTGAACTTTACTGCATATGTAATAATTTAAATAAGTCAGATAATTAAATATAACTCATAGAGGAAACACGCAAACACCTGATCACTCAGTTACACAACTGACACCATCAAGTTTTATTGGTTCAAAATGTTCACACGCTGTATTCTGTGACCAAAATTAAATAACTAGACTGACAAGTCACTTCATTTAATTCAACACTATGACAATCTGGATAAACTAATTTCCAAAAACTTTAAGCAGCATATTTATCATCAATAATATAAACATTGACTTCTACAATGATTAAATAAAAATTAATTGGAAACAACTGCATACCACAAATTTTATTATTCCTGATTGATTTCTTTTTAATAGATTACATACCTCAAATGTTAAAAACAAGTTGCAACTGAATTTAAAGTTAAAACAAGATGTAACTGAATTATCAATCTATTAAAAAGGTAGTCATGAAATGAGTTCTTCGATGTCTTGTAAACAAAAGTAACTGAAAATAACAATAGCCGACTCTCTAAAATGACTACACTGACTTCTGCATTATGACTTTCAACATTCACATTCTAAACAATTCTTTACAAAATTAAAATTACTAAAATTTTAAATCAAGACAATACTCAACAAGATCTCACATTTACGCTATTTAAAAACGGTTAAAATGTAAAATTTTCTAAATGTTTAAACATAAGTACTGTTAAATATGCTTTTACTTTCCGATTTGTCTAAATGTTTAAACGTGTAACCTTATCAGAAATTTAACAAATTTCTGTGATTTATAAATCTTCGAAATGGCTAAAAACTAAAAACTACCTGTATCAAACTGAATCAAAATTAAAGTGAACAGATTCTTTTCAATACGTTTAGTGTTTCGGCTATCAATTTATTAATAAATTAATATTGCACTTGTGGGATAATGCTAATCAGTTTCATTTACTGGGATAATACTCTCGGCTTAATCACAAGTAAAGGATAAGCATAAACAAAGATTATAATGGTACACAGTTATGACTCTGGCTTCAGTGACAAAGCGCTAAGCCACAGTTTCATTTGCTGGGATACAATACAGGTTTAACAATAAGCGAAAGGGTTCACTATGAAATGCACTGTAATGAAGTTGGACTTAGCTATAGCTCAAAGCTTAGCTCCACAACAATGAATCAATTGACAAAAATTATTGTGGTATATGTTAAATTATTACAGTGCATTTTTTCTACCGTATTCAACAGTATAAATATTACAAAAAAGGAACATAAACATAAATACTTTAATTATTACAGTAACTTACTGGCAAATGCCGTAAACTAAACGAAATGATGCAGAAGGATATTTTACATTGTGAAGTATGTTTGTTCTAACCCAGCTACAGCCATGTTGATCTAGTTTACTGTTCCAATACATGTACTACTGTTATGAGTTGGCAACTACTATAACACCTTTAAAAGCTGTAGCTGCTGTAATTTCTAACAATTACTTTATGCTTCTACAACAGCTACTTGTATTTTACTACTGTAATGCCATCGTAATTACATAAACTAATGAAGGATAAAGCAAAAGAAAAATAACTGTTCTGAAAAGCTTTTTTAACAGGAAATGTATTATTCTTCTCAACTGAATCACAAATTGTTTCTTCTGAGATACTGTTCATAATCTTGTCTTATCTTAGTCACAGTATCCGAACAAATTCCATTAGGAATATGTATTTTAAATAAAGACTGTTTTTAAACTAAATTACATCAGATGGCACAAAACAATCCAGTAATATTTGTGAAAGATATGGTTAGCAAAGAGTCAGCATTCATTCTTATTTTTTCAGCTGTGCCTTACAATTCCAGTTAAATATGGACAGGCATTCATTGGAATAATGCTTTAATTAGCTTAACACAGCATTTCATAAATATAAAATGATACATCTTTTTGATTCTGATTATAACTTATACAAAAATAACTTTACAACATTGACAAAAATAATTCACAGATCTCTATCCAAATACATCAAGAGCAACATGAATAAATAAACACTAATCACATCATTAACTAAACGCATGACACTGATTCCCCCAGGCGAAATTAAAGACACCTTCTCCAACATATCACCAAACAACTTCACTTCGACCATCGGCCTCTGTTTCAAGCTTCTCCTGTCCAACTGTTTAAATCTTTTGCTTTCTGTTAAGCAGTAGATTTAAACCTTCAGGGTTTCTTCCTCACTTTCTGCAGTCTGAAAGCTTTCTGCACAAAGTATGAGAAACCAGAGATGATGATCACCTGTCACGAAATACTCTTCGAAAATCACAACTAGCAGACTTCGCACAATAACGCTATGACATTTTTCCATTTACTTTACAGCCTTTGTTCACTTTTACTGATTTAAAACTTTTAACAAAATTAATCAAAACACACAGACAACGCAAAAGAATTGCCAGTAAATTCCAAACACATTTTTAAACTTAAAAAATCTGGTTTAAATTAGTAAAAAAAAACAAAATAAAAGGTGGGAAAATAATTACACCACATATGCAGACATGCAACAAAAATTCGGTAGCTGCAAAGATTCAGAATAGTTTAATTTTAAATTCATTCAACTGGAACGCTGAAAATTCAACAAATTTATACATTTTAAACTCAACTGTGAAATGTATTCTTTCCCATTTCTGACTTTTTGGCATTTATAAATGAAAATGATCCATCTTCTTTTAGATTTTAAATGTATTGGTAGACAGTTCATGGAAAATAAATGTTCAAGCTGACCTTCCATTCAGTAATTCAATCATGTTTTGCTCATCTGCTCACGTCTGAAGGCACTTATCTGAGGGAATGTGATGCTAGCTCTGTGCTTTGAGACTGTGCAGTCACATACTATCAGATACATTTTTGGCATAAGCCCTGAATGTACACTTCCAAATATTTCACTTACTTCAGCTCAAAGCACTGCCAATAATAAATACTAAAATAATGTGAATACATATGTGTAGAACAAATAAAGAAAGATGTTAAAGCGGACATATTCACATGTGTATGTATACAGGTATATAATTATTTATACAATGCTTTTCTAAGACAGTATACAACAGTACGCATCACTTTACCTTTTTGACGAAAAGATAAACTCGTGCCTTGTAACTTCCTTAACATTTTAACAACAAGCTGCATTGGTTTCCCAGTCACTTTTAGTACACGCTCGTTGTTAAAGTGTTATACTCAGCATTAACTATTAACAATAAGTTTTTCAAAATATTTTTTCTGAGGGTCTTTTGCTAACATACCCCTTTACCTTGGTTGTTTAATTTAGCCAATGCATCTTTTTCTTTATAGACAAGCAGCATACAGTAATTCACCGATAACTGATGAGCAATCTCAGCGTCAACTTTTACAGCAAAAGTATTCCAACCTTGTCACTTCACAAAATGAAGTGCAAAATTTCTACAGATAGTTTATAAGTGTAAATAAAAGTCTTCATTTAAATACATACACATGAAGTTTTCACTGAGATATACATACAGTTCATGTATATAATTGCTGTGAAGATGCCCTCTATTTTGTTCAATAGCATACACATTGTTGGGTAAAATATGTGTAAATTTCATCAGCCAACACAATTCAAACGTAAAGATTCAGGAACACAAAAATGAGATTCTTCAGGATTCTTACTCCAAGGCAACCAGAATTTTTTACTCGACTGAATAAGTTTGGGTAAACACCATCAAACGATTTCAAAGTAATCTTACAGTAATCTGGGGTAGCATGATACCCCATGATAACTGATAATAAATACTGCCCTAGAATCCAGAACAAATTTTCACTAATATACTGCAACTGGAGCTCATAAAGTACCTAACAACAAATGCCAAGATTTTATCTATATTTTCCAAAAAATACAAGATACTGAAATTGAAAATATTGTTTCTGGTTTTAAACCATTCCTCAAAACTCAAACTATGATTGTGAAACCCCAAGTCTTTATCTTCCAAAGATTTAAAGAATTTCACTTTACAGTGCAAACCATGAGTGGATCATTTCTTCCACGGCATCTCTTAAGGGAATGTATTGCCTTACCCTGAATTCCTGAACAGCAGGCATAAGGCGGATGTGACCCACGACGGGGAAGTCGACCTTTGACTCAAGCACAAACACGGCAATAAGCAAAATGATAATGATTCCAACAAAGACCGCAACTGCCACCCTGTAACATATACGACACCGCTTACGTGGGGTAGCGCCATAGGGTAGGCTATTCACAGGTAAGGGGCTCACGACTGCAGTGGTAGAGGTCAGTGGTACACTGGCTTCCTGTTCTTTGCTTGTCAGAAGACACACCTTCACCTGAACGACTGGCGGCTCAGTGTCACTGCCAAGGTAACTGCCTGGGTTTGAGTGGTTACTGTCCATCAACTTACTATCGAGCTGCGTCTGGAGATCAATAATCTCCTGATCGAGCTCCGGTTGGCTAAGCAGAAACTCCATAGTCGGCGACTCTTCGTCGTTCAACTCCAGCTCACCGTTAGGCTGTAACTCTGTGTCGAGATGGTTGATTTCCTTTTCAGCTGTTTCGTCGATGGCTGTTTCCATCGACAACACCATCAGAGGATTGTCGGTTGCTGGCTCGGATGGCTCTGGTTCTGTCGAGATCCCTTCATCATCTTTGTCTTCATCTTCCTCTGACTTCTTTGCTGCCTCCTCGTCATTTTCAAGGACAGTCTCTTGGACCAGTGATCTTATAATGCAAGACTCCTTAATTTCAGCAAACAATGGCTCACTCATATTCATTTCCAAAATGGCAACTGAAACAAATACAACCCATCCAATACATTTTTACAATATGAAGCATCATTAAGCAGTTCAGTTTTCACAATATATATTTGTTATATTTGATTCCATGTTGAATTATGAAGTTTACAAAATATGCATTTGTTATACTTTATTTCAAATTCAGTTTTAAACTTATTCATGATCCAAATAACTTAAAGCATTAACTCTCAATTCAATGCTGAATATGGTAAAAACCTCTGCCGACTACTACTCAGTCAATCTCTGCTTCTGTCTCAAAGAGCAGCTCAGTTTGGTGACAAAACTAACTGCTAGTGTTCATTCAGTTTCAATTATTAGTGCATTAAGATGCATCTATAATTATATACATATAATTATTAAAACTGTCTTAAGCAGTTGGCAGCAAGAAAAGATCACTGATGCATTATGAGCAACATTAAAAAAATTGTCACACTTAACCTCTTAAATTCTTTAACCATCTTTCATAATATAACAGAGAAGCCAACAAATTTAAAATGTTAACAGCAAGAAGAAAACAAAAACTAACTCTGCTCGTCACTAGGTAGACCACTAGAATTCTGACGCCAGCTGGCAGGCAGTGTTACCGAACGCATACTCTGATACGTTCGAGCAAAATCCGCATTTGACGGAGATCTACAAGATTTTCAACGCTGTCAATAAATCTGAACAATTTCGTGAAACGTATCAACAAACTCCAAACTTATACAACAAAACAGTGCTTGAAATATGCTACTGCAATGAATGGTGCTATAAAAATCTGTGGTTACAATTACAAAAATTACACCAGAAATCAAATCCCATTTGGTGCAAACTTAAACTGCAAATTTTTTATTTCTACTAAAGCAACAATATTGAGTTCTATAAAATTATGAGCTGCTCAAAGAACATGAAGAATTTTCTACTCCTTTTATATCATTGGCATATCAAGGCTTCTGGTAAAAGTGGTGCGGACTGATTCCTAACTCCAAGTGATCAGTCACTAATCATTGTAACTTAGTTATCTCTGACTTAATTTCTTATATATACAAACAAACAATTTTCAAAATTACCAAAATGAGGTGCCCCAAAATTTTCATCTGACACGGCATTGCATATCATCTTGCTTTGCTTTATGATATTAACACTTTAACGCTGAGCTGCATTGGTTTCCCAGTCACTTTTAGTGCACTCTCATTATTAAAGTGTTACAACAAAGAAATTCTACTCTAAATTTAAGAATCATTTCACTTTATGTAGTAGTTAGACAAATTCACCTTATAAACCGTGGCTCATCTCTTGTGATATCGGCAATGCTTGAGTGAACCTCTTTCTCACAACGACCACTGAAAGTATTTTTAGACAATGCATTCACACATACAGTAAGAATTACTTTATCTATTATACAATTTTAATGTTTTTAAAGTTTATTACACTATTCTCTGTGAACTCTTATGTCTACTTCATTTATCATTTCCAATGGTAATTATTTCTTAACCAACATAAAGTCTGCAATCCATGCCTCAGATTCACATGTCTGTATGCCTTTGTGCACACTGAAATTTTGTTTAAATAATACAAATAATTAATAATCCAAGTCTTGAACTTCAACCAAATCAACAACGTTATAGAATGGCTTAAAAACCTGAATCGTAGTTTGGAGCTACGATGGAAGAATCCTCCACTTGTGATGACCTTTGGAGCTTCTGTTGCTGACTTCAACCTGCACAAAACACCATCTGACTGCTAAACATAGGAAGATGGCAGTATATTCAATCACAGTTGCCGGTCCCTCTCTACCTCCTCATGTTCACACTTTTCTTAGCGAGACTATCTTTCGCTCTAGACTTAAAACTTACCTCATCCAGTCTACTTAAGGCTCTTAATGGTTGCCCGGCTTCAATGTGCACTTCTGAACTTTGTAAGGAGGGCATTATCAAATTACAGTTGCATTGTATATAATTTTGTATAAACTGACTGATAATACTGGTGTCATCTGGTGTTATAAATGCTCCAGAACAAATAAAGAATACACGGTGTGAATAATTTACTTACGTAAAGAAGAACTTCTGCTCCATGGCACATTTCCAAAGGTACTTGCTGGCAGCCATTGACTCACACTTGAAGCCACAGGTCGGCAATTTCTTCTGAAAAATTACCAGTCAGTTTAAGTTGACTGTGTTAGGAACACATAACTGTATTGGTGCACAGATCCATGTCAAAGGCAAATGCCACAAACTCTACATACAACAACTGCAATATTCAATCCGACAGTAATTACGACTCTATGTTATGATAAAACTATAGTATTACCAAATCAGAGACTAACATCACTAATAATACACTAGTAATAGTAGTGTAGTATCAGTCTCGTATGTTTCGTATCTTGGTCTCTGCAAATTCAGGATAACATCATGATCTCTTCTCAGATATCAGTGTCTTTTCAGCTAACTATATTATTTTCTTAAACCAATACAATTCATTTAGTAAATAAAGCATAGCAATAACACACCACAGTGATCACACTGTTTACTCCCTGTACAGGTATTATACCAATCTGCATCTGGTAATCCCTCTTTTCAGCCACTAACATTCTTTTTACACTATCAATTTTATCAATATTAATTCTGCAATGGCAGTTCTATAATCCTTCTACTGAAAGTTTGCAGAGCTCTACAAAACCCTTAGAATTTTTTGCATATGACCCTGGTCTCGACATCTGTCTCAAGACCAACTTGATCTCAGAAGGTGCAGAGACCAATTGTTTTTTTTAAATTTCTCATTCTTGTCTTATATATTATATGACACCATCTCGGTATTGTCTTGAAATTTAAACATCTCGGCCGAGACCACAATATTATTCCAGTATTACTATCCCTGCTTATAAGAAGAAATTATAGAGGACAAGAAGTTCAAGTTTCTTATCAAGTCCTCCATGAACAGTTCATTGAGAACATCACAATTCTGCTTCAGCTCTATCCATTAAAATATCAGCAAACACAACAATAGCGCGATGCCAAACTATTAATATAATCATTATTGTTTCACATTTGCGGCCTTATATTTATGCTTAAAACCTAAATACTACCACTGACAAACAATAAAACTGGTAATAGTGTAATAACATGGAGTTAAAATCTCATATCAAATGCTTTTCATATTTTAACTTCTACATAAATTAAATAGGTCAATGAAAATGTAAATAATTGCTACTACTGGTAATACTGAAAAGGATAATACTAGTACGAGTAAAAAATACTAGCAACACTTGATTGTATCAACAATCAGAGTACCGGTTGCGATGGAGTTAAACATCTCACCAAATGCCATTTAAATATTTTTACTGTTACATATAAAGTTTGTATTTTCTGTTTAACCTTTCTTGGAGACCATCAATATCCGAATAAAAAACTAACATTTCATATTTTGACCAAAAACATTTAGCAAGCTCAACACTTTAAAATGACAAGCTGCATTGGTTTCCCAGTCACTTTTATGACACGCTCGTTGTAAAAGTGTTAAACAATCCAAACATACTTGTAACAAACAAAATTTAAAGAAATTCTAACCTGTAAACAAATATTTAAAGTTCCCACAGATTCTTTACTAGCGTTCATTTGAATAAAAATTATAATTAAAATCACCCACAAGAGTCTGATGCTATGATGTATGGTAGGTATCAAATACCTCTCGTAATAAATTCTGGATATCAAAAAAGACTTCAATCTAACTTACAGGAAACATAAAAAAAACTTCACCTCTTAGCAATATAAATAACTTTTAAAGAAGACAACAATAATTTAATGGCACTTATAATCAAAACCGTAAAAGACCACAGAGACTGGGAAAGCCAGTCCAGTCCCTTTAGATAAGGAGACAGACTATTTGCGAAATGCAGTATGTGCATTCTAGTCAGTGCAGATCATATGATGTTTGGATTGACTTGACAATGATTGCAGCTCTAAGAAGCTCTACCTTATCTACTACAAACTGATAACATGCTTTAAAAAATAAGCGACTTTTTACGAATATTATCGTCATAAGCAAGCAAGAAGAAACCGAACCAATTTGAAGAAACTATTGAATAATCGATAATTAACAAGTGATTGATTAACATAAGAGGCTCTGATGCCAGTGACAGGGCAAACGGCCATCTATAGGTAAGATCATTAAATAGAAAGCACCCGTACCAACCAAACTGTTAGGTCAAAGGTAAAAGGTCAGCAAGGTATGGCATAGCTTACCACGTTGTTGCATAAGCCACAACTTGGAGTATTGCTAATGTACTAATGAACAGATGACCAGACAAAAAAAAATTGTACAGGAACACAGAAGTAAGTAAACTCAATGCAAAACTTGTGGGATACTGCAAAAGGCTTGCAGTTAAAGATTTGATCATTAAAGATGCTTACAAAAAGGGAGTTGGTTGAATGCCAATTTCTTATAGGCTGCCTCTCACTTTCCTTCAATTTAATTTTGTTTCTTCTCCCCAACCTAGATTTTGGTAAACTATTTCATGCATTCAGTAACACGATAATAAAAATCATTAGCTTCATACTGTGCATTTTGGGATTGTAGGAAGCATTTCTAAGTCCCTCAAGTTCTAAGTTCTAACTCCAAGGTGAGATTTGGAAAGAAACGGTAATCCTAACAGTTCAACTCTCAGGTCATAATAGCCATCGATAATTAATCATAGCCAGTAATTGGCAAAGCAATTTGTTAAATAAATGATAGCTATGCACAATTACATGAACCAATATGTATAAAGTTAAAATAATAATTAATGATAGTTATTAATTGCTTAAACATCTGAGAAAATTTAGATAACTTTCTATTTTAACTTCCAAGGTCATTCATTAATGGCAAAATTTAGTCAACAATACCACAGAAAAATTAGAAAATGATAGCAACCAGCATGCCGACTAACAGTCGCCATGCCTAGAAACTTAATAATCTAAAATCATTGAATTGAAGTTCGCATAATCAAAACCACTGACAAGTTCACATACCCGTTTTAGAATCAGTGAACTGTCTTCATTCTACACATTGAAAAAATTAAAACTTAATCTTCATTGACATTCCTTTACATAGGGCAAATTTAGTACATTATGTCAAATGGACATCAAAACGAATGATAGTTTGTACTTTGGTATCAACGAGTATGTGTGTGAGTGCATTCATGCATGTGCAAATGTATGTACATGGTATGAAAGTATGCACTTATTTCTGTATGTATGTTGTATGTGCACATGCATATACGAATCTAGCATTTTTAAGGTGTTCCTAAAATGCGTTTGATAAAAGTCCAGATCATTGTATCTTTTACTGTAGAGTGCCTGTTATGAACTTTTCAAAGGCACTCTTTAGCTGTGTACCAGTAGATTTGAGCAGCTTAGCAAGTCCTTTGCGGGACAATGAGAGGTCAGAACTCAATTAGATTTCAGCTGACTGCTAGTGCATCTGTCTTTTATACCAGTGTTCAAGTTTCAAACTCTGGTCAATCACAAGAAACTGACAATCCCTTTCTGACAAAGTGAGCCATGTAGACATTAAGGAAGGTTGTCCTTCCCAGAAACTGTTAACACTTTAACCACGAGCTGCATTGGTTTCCCAGTCACGTTTAGTACACGCTCGTTGTTAAAGTGTTAAGGAAAGCTTGTCCTGCTCTTAAACTGCAGTTCTTCTATCATCTAGTGACTGGAAGATTCTTCAACATCATATAAACTCTTGGAAAGTATTACTGCTGATGTAAGAATTATAGATATGTATAAAATGCCAATGACTCTCAGCATTATCAATAGTTACCATTACCAACATTACCTTCATTAGACATATAAAACAGAAGTTAAGACATTAATGCATTACACAGTATTGCAACTCTAAGTATTTAGTAATTTTATTTAAGTTTACTTATTTCAGTGGCCAAATTTATCACAAATACCATCAAATTTCTGATGAACTTCTAATAAACAATTATTATGTGGCATGACCTTTTGAATGAGTACTGATATGGAAAACTTACATCCATGGTGAAAAGTCTAACAATGAAGAGACGTCCATCAAATGAAAGTCGTTTTATCTGCGGCCTGAAAAAAATGTGCATTGAACAATTTCAATGCCTCAAAGTAGTAAACTAAGCTATTATCTTCAGACCATTCAATAACTCACAGGTAACACACCAGCATTCTGTTGGACCTTATCAGTTACTCATCAGAGATACATACCAACGTGTTTTCAATTTCAGTCTTATCAATGTAATGAACAAAAAGTGACTGAATGATTGAGGGCTCAAGTAGATGTATGGAAGCGCATCATCTGCATATCTGCATGGGCAGCATAGCACAATGCCTTCTAACCCAGGTCAATTATGACCAGAACACAAAGCTCCTTGATGTGCACTGGAGTAGCTCCATCAATTGAGGCCTGTCTCATCAAGAGGATTTTGAATGGTATGCAATCCATGACAGGAAGCCAGCATTTTGGATATAATCTAACAAATATGCTACGCTTTAGGTATGTTGACTCAATGTAGTGCTGCTACTGTATACAGTGACTACAATGATCATTTGAAGGTGCTCGGCCATTGCTAGTGAAGGACTTAGATGTTCTATGGTTCAAGTGGTTACCAGAGGAAGCCTGGGTTAGAAACAATTTCTAAGGTTCCGCATCAGGGTATCACAAGGGTGGTAGGTATTCAGATCAAGGAATCTCCTTCTGTTTCTGCACAACGGTTGATTACATTTAAATTTTATAGCATTTCATCCCTAGCTAGTCACTTTTTATTTGACAAGTTGTCTGCATGTGTTCCTAATGAGTGAAATAAAACATTACTTGCTTACATACTTTATTTCATGGCAGGCAATAAAATAGAAAGTGAAAGGAATACACATTTAAAATTACAGAAATACAGATGATGAAGATACCATGGAAAGAAATGTGTTTTCTGATGGTTCTGGAATGTTGTTATTCCCTGATAGTTGACAGCCAAATATAACTGCATTCCCTTCATGTCCTAAAACCAATAACCATATGTAAATGTAAAGTACTAATATTGGATAATATAAGTAAGATGGAATGTAAATGAGTAAAATGGTATGTAAATGTAAAGTACAATTGGGTAAAATAAGATAAAGAGGGAAATCTACGATAGAATATTGGCAAAATGAAGAAACTTTATGCATATTTTTTTCAGCCATTCAACTGATATGAAGGTAAATCAACAGCAGGAAAAAATTCATTTACAAAACATTAATGTTCTTTTATCTGTGCATTTTGGGTGTTAAATAAATAATAATAAACTATTACTAAAAGCATACGAAAATATTTAGATCCTAACAGGTAGTTTTAAATTTGGAGTAAATTATAATACTCAAAGAAAATAATAATAATATTATTATTATTAATATTCATTTATTAATTCAAACTGACAAGTATGCAGTAAGATTACATGATATAGTAGTAACAGATGAAAACACAAGTTTAACAGGAATCGAATTTAACTGTATGGCAGCCTGTCCTCCTGCTCATTTTACAGTCACCCCTAGGGAGTTGAAGGCTGAGTCACCCTTATGGGCTAGTGGGTATTGAACCTGCATCCTTCTGATCTATGTGCCAACGTGTTACCATTAAACCATCTCCCCAAGAAGGCTTATAATAATAACAAAAGTATTGTCAGAAGCCAAGTAATAATGAAGATTGAAATCACAGAAATAGAATGCTGACCATGACAATGTGTGGATCCATTCCATATGATTCCAAATCAGTGGCTTTCTTCAGAAACTCTGTCTCTGCCTCTGCTGGCACTTTGCCACTGAAACATAAAATAAGAAACTAGATCATTCTAATAACACAACTGGCTCAGATAATTAAAAAACTTTTAAGTATAAAACAGGTTCAAAAACGTTTCCAAAATCTCAGTCTGCAAAATCAGTACAATATTGAGAGAATGAGAGATGCTATAAAAAGTAGACGCCAAAATCTGGAAGCGCCTATCCACTGGCATCTAGCGACAGCTGCAGTAACGGTGGCTCACATGAGGGTCTTGTGATGGTCCATTATAGCCTTCTCACTGCCCTCAACAATCTTTGGCAAGTTTTTCATCTCGGAGACATAGTTCGGCAGATGCTCCTCAGGGTCATAGTCACCAAGCTCAGCTACAAAAGCAGAAACGTTGACAGGTTCACATCAACAGCGAGTTACAGTGCTTAACAGAAGGAATCACAATGCAAAATGTACCAAAGATGATATAATCATACAGCTAATGCCGAGGAGCATCTACCATTTGTATGTACTGTACCAGAACTTATGTACGTATGCATTTATGTATGCATGTATGTATGTTTGTAATGCCTTTAGAAATTCCCTCTCAACAGTACTGCAGTATAGTATATAAATGTGGCAAAGATGACAGTATATAAATGTGGCAAAGATGACAATATTTTGAAAATACAAAATAAAATACTTTTCAACAGTATTTTAAAAATACTTTTACAAAATACTTTTCAAAAGTATTTTGAAAATACAAAATAAAATAGTATTTTGAAAATACTTTTGAAAACAGTTTTTCAAAATACTTTTGCAAAATCAACATTTTCTACTTATATTGCTACTTGCTAGTTTGTACAGTTACATCGCCAAGTGCGCTAAGTGATCTATAGTTTCTAATGACTTGAAGTATTGATAAACTTGTAAGTGTAGTTAGTAACTTTCTATTGCACTGCTGGTGTCTAATGCACAAGGCATCAACCGATGGCACACCAAAGCCAAGCCGCAATCAGGTAAATATCCAGAAGATCAGTCCATAAGACAGAGACAGGTCTTATTCTTAAAGGTTCCTTAAGTATCTGAGCCAGTTGTGTTGTTGAATGTAGAGTTTCTTATTTATGTTTCAGTGGCAAAGTGCCAGCAGAGGCAGAGACAGAGTTTCTGAAGAAAGCCACTGAGTTGGAATCATATGGAATGAATCCACACATTGTCATGGCAGCCTATAGTGGATAAGCAATTTGAAAGAGGTCTGTTTTAAGTTGAGAACGAAATAACATAGAGTGCAGATACACAGAAAGGGAGTTCCAAACTGGTCCAGCAATACAAAAAGCTTTGTCATCAAGAACAGTTCTTGATTTAGATATGACCAAACAAAGATAATCAGATGACCTCATTGAATAATGATTAGTCTGGAAGATTGGAAATAACAACTGATAAGAACAACGCCTAAGACGTGAGCAGCATCAGCCAGCTCAACAATAATTATTGTGTCACCTGGTTTCAAAGGCTTAAGCCGATCAATTTTTGAAGTGGCTGTGGAGTGCCTAATAGCAGAAATTCAGCCTTCGATGGGTTAAGGAGGAGTTTATTGGCCACCATCCAAGACTGTACCTCATCAAAGACAGCAGACAACAGCTGCACAGATGGGTCACATGATAGAATGAAAAGTAGATGTGAGTATCATCAGCATAGAAATGATATCACAGCGAATGATTATTATCGAGCAATGTTCCTAGTGGTGTGGTGTATAATGTAAACAGAAGGGGACCAAGCACAGAACCCTTATATTATATATATCCTGATACAATAAACTCGCAAGTAGCTTATATGACCAGAAGATCATTAATTTTTCTAAATATCACATTCTAGTCAAGGTCTTAAGCATTATAACATTAAAATAATAATTTTGGCAGAAGGTTTGTAAAATTTATTTTGGAAAGTACTTTAGAAAAATATTTTGGAAAAGTATTTTGGAAAAGTAAATATTGAAATTCTCCTAAATACTTTTAAAAACTATTTTGAAAATACGTTTACAAAATACTTTTTAAAATGTCTTTTGAAAATACAAAATAAAATAGTATTTTCTATTTTGAAAATAGAAATCTGTTTTCAAAATGGAATTGTGCCCATCACATGCAAAGATAATCTATTCTGGTAAGCCCACATAATGCAAATGGACAATTACTATAAAATCTGCTATTAATACTTTTACATCTAATGCAAACACCTATTTATGATGATAATGTATATAATACCCTATTTATCTGTCACGAGTGACAAAAGTGGCATATCTATACAAAGGCATTGGGTTGAATTTACGAAACAAACTTAATAATAATTTCATTTCTGCAGCATTTCTCTTTACTGTTCTAAATTCAGATGCCAAATACTCAATAAAATGCAAAGCAATAAAAATCAAATACAACCAGCAATAACATTTGTGATTACGCTATTAGTGTTACTATTTACATGGTATACTACATGTAAATTTACGACTGCAGTAGGATAATACCATTTCTTTGAGTAACCTAACTGAATATAGAATGTCATGATAAGCAAGCCCTCAACAGTTGCATGTAAATGAAAATCCAAGCATTAGCCAATCCCTTCACTTAATCGCAACCATTCAAATGAAAAAAACTAAGCCATCATAAATTTGAATAGCCATAAACACAGCAAATGTCTCTACTGAAATGGAAATCCTGAACTGAAGAAGAACAGACATACACTGGACGATGTAGGCACACAGTTCGATAGCGTCTGCCTTGGAACAAAGCAGACGTCCTCTCTGGAGATCTTTCTTCACCTGTAGAAACAGCTGGTACCTGTCAACAGGCAATAACTCATATGAAATACAATGTTACATAGTTTTTATCACATTATATCCTGTGACAATCATCCGTATTACTGTTGGCAGTGATGTCCTCATCTATAGTACACAACTGCTTTTGCAGTTACAATTACTGAGCTTGATGGTAGCCAAGAGAAAGTTAATTTCTTAGTCAGGTTTTAAATTCCAGTATATCACTGAAAAATGACAATTGTGCACCATAATAGTCAGGGATTTCCTGATGTTTTTGGTTTGCTCTTCAATGTGTTCATGCGTTTGAATTTTAGGCAGCAGATCTTGTATCAGGAAGGGGCACATAATCTAATGAAAATAGGTCACCCACTAGTGCTATATTCACGTTGTGATTACTTGACACCGGAGTTGTATTGTCTCGAGACACTGTCTCGGTCTCGAGACGTCTCGAGACAGGTTTTTCGATGTCTCGGTCTCGGACCTCACTGTCTCGGTCTCGAGATCATTTCTCGACTTTTGGAAACTGTCTCGAAACGAAAGTCTTGTCTTTTTAGAAACTGTCTCGAAGCGAAAGTCTTGTTCTCTTGTAGAAGCGGTCTTCAAAGTTCTCGTACAAACTGTATTTTGTTCGGAACTTCGTACAGTATTGCGCTGTAAAATTGTCTTGTGCCGAATGGATAACTAGTTAATCGAAAGTGTCAAAAAGACAGGAAGTTTAAAAAAGCGGTGTTTCTGGTATTAAGATTTAAAAAGCAGTCTTAAGTTTGCACTTTCGGTCCAAAATTTCCAAATATCTTAAAATGTCTCATAAAGAACCTGAAATCGTGAAATATGCATTCACGCAGTTTGAAATCAATGAAAACCAAAATTTAAATGGCATGTCGTTCGTCGTTTGTGTAAAGCCAACATAAGCAAAACTCTTTTAACAACATCTAGTTTCTCAAGGTGAGTGATGTGACTTATGTCGCTAAATCGCTAATAGGCCTAGGGCCTAAATGGAATTTTGTTGGTTTAAATTTTAGAATCATTTAGAAGATCTCTGAATGGCTGAAATATTTAATTTCTTTATAGTTTATACAATTCAGGTGATCGGCTGATTTCAGTGACTTGACCCTTGTATTAGACTTAAAAAGTTGAGAAAAATTGTTTCGGAACTTGGGTCCAATGTGCATTTCACTCGTTTTGAACTGTCTCGAACTGTCTCGGACCTGGTGTCTCGTCTCGGTCTCGGTCTCGGACCCCACTGTCTCGGTCTCGAACCCCACTGTCTCGGTCTCGGTCTCGAGTTTTATGTCTCGTATACAAGTCTGCTTGACACTGCATAATATAACAGGCAGTGCTCTTGTGAGGTATTATAATTCAATACAACTGCATTTGGTATTTGCCCTCCTTCCAAAGTTCAGAAGTGCACACATGACTATACAACAGAACATCGATGGTGCTGAGCAATTGTCAGTGGGAGACTTGCTCAAGGTCCCTATACAGTGACCACCTGAGTGGACGCTCAAACCTATACTCTCGGTGTCACAGGTTGAGCGCTCTACCCAATCGGCTATCATGTTGAGGTATTGCAGCACCTTTTTGAGATACTTATAAGGTGCTATATAAAGTATCTTGATACGTAAATAGATCCAAACATGAACAATGTTCAAATTACTATTAAATTTTGGGCTTTCTTTTGTCGTAGATCTTGCTATCTGTAGGCTTCAATAATTTTATGCACTAAAAGTAGTTCATGTCATCCACAAATATAGGAGGACATCTAGCAAAATTCTCAAAACTACTGGTCAATGAATTGCACAACAAAATCAAACATGAAAAATCTATTTAATGCGATAACAAGCTCAAAAAAGATTGCGTTTGGCTTTCTTTATCTGAATGTCAGCAAAAGAACTTGGTCGGCTGGAGAAACAGGAACAGACTAAATGACCATCATTACTTTGCAGAATAAGAATTGATTCACTGTCTGATGGATAGTATAAAACAATGGATACCATAAATGCACACTCCATGCAGTGATACAATCTTCATGTTAAACGCACACTCTGGTGATATAAGCCCTGGGGTCTAGGCAGCACTTTCCGGTTGTGTTCTTGTTTCCCCTTTTACAGTTGAATAAATGATTTCTAATCCAGTTTCAGTATCAGAACACAACACTGTCTTATGAAAAGCAGGCGCAGCTATATGAGAATGAACCTTCAGTGGAATGTCTCAAAACTGCTTTCTGGAACCTTCAAATAAATATTCTCTGGAATGTGGAACAGAATAAAGCAGTAGAAAAAGCAAATGTAAAAGGATATGAAAATGAAAGAAATAGCTGAAAATGGTTGACATATGAATAGAGCATTGATCAAAGGATCCACAGGAAAGACAGCTAGAGTGGAAGAAAGCAATGCAGAAGAAATATATTGAGCACAAGCACAAAGAAGATCAATGCAGAAACAGAAAGACAGCAGGAAATAAAGGGATATAAATAAATATAGAGCCGGCTTTAGCTATAGGCGACTGACTAGAGGGCACTTTTCAAGGGCCGGCTAATTCCGACAAAATACATGATGGTCACTTCCATCAAAAAGATGTCATTTATGAGTAAGGGGCGGCGTTTTTGTCCTTGCCTATAGCGCAAGACTGTCTAAGGCCGACTCTGAATAAATAGACTTGGAAATGCCAGTACCAGAATCTGTAGAAGACGGCCTGAGGAAGAAGCATTGATATTCACTAAGACTAGGTAGGATTCAGGTGCGTTTTATAGGAAAGGAAGCTATGGTAGCTAACTTTAGGGTATTACAGGTCCAATAAAACTGGTTAGGAATCCCCAATTGAATGCCAAAACTCAAGTGTTCCCTGCTGGCAGTCATGAAGGTGAGACCACACAGGTGTATCAACGAACGACAGCTGAAGCGATTCGATTGCATCACATGTCACACCTGAGGACGGGCGGCGCACACACCTTCCGTAACAACGGTCTCTGTTTGCTCTGTTTGCTCATACACAGATCAATGGCTGACTAACACAGCTGAGCTGACGAGCTCCATGGAGCCAGAAACGATAAAACACGGACACACGGCTCTTCTTCCGTGGCTACTGCTGCTGCTGTAGCTGCCAATTCCTTATTGATTGCCATCCTTCCTCTGCCATGTGTTATGCTAGTGTATATGTATATATACAGGGGTGTAACCAGGAAAAAATTTCAGAGGGGATTTAAGTGTTTGTGTGTTTCAATTGGAAATGGTCATATTTTTCTACATTTGTAGTTTTTAAGAACAGTGATGCATTTATTTCGAGGGGGAGGTTGAATCTGTACACCACCCCCTAAATACACCGGTTACACCCATGTATATATATTATATGTATATATATATATATATATAATTATACGCTATTCCAATGCATTTGAGGGTGTGATTCCAGAACGAACCTGGTTATCTCTTCCTTGAGCTTGGATAGATCCGATGGATAGTACTTCACACGAAAACACATCACTGGGCTCTGAATACCTAGAAACAAAGAGTCAAGTATAAGTTCATCAACAGACCACTAACTGACACTACGAGTTACAGTAGAATCACCTATAGATAACTGTGGAGCTATGTACAAAATTACATTAGCACGAGGACTAAGATAAATATGCCAGACTATACATAAAATGCCCTGACAGAAGAAGGGTGCATTGTTATAGTGTTATATTGTAATAGTTTGTGTTTATAATCAGTGACAATTCGAATAGTATAAGTGCTACTACTCGTAGAATTACTGCTACTACAATGTATTTACAAAACCCATTACAGCAACTGGGATTAGCACACCAATATCAGAGAAAACAAAAGTTTTACAATTAAAATTACTTTAAACTAAACCGATTAAATTAATCATATTCTATTGATATGCAAATACCTTTACCCTTAAGCTGTCCATGAACAGGCTTCGCTGGGTCCAGCCAACACTGCATCAAAAAAATTAGGAACATTAAAAGTAATTACCTTTCTTCTTGAGAGGCATAGCATTAACCTCACAGCTAACCTTTGGGGCAAATATAAACAATGTCATTAACCTTACAGGTAGCCTCACAGCTAAATATATAAACAACATAATTGCATCAACCAAGCGGAATTAGACAGGTCACTGAATTTATAATAGAATAGATATCTATGGCTTGCTAAACTACAGGGAAAACAGACAATAAAGAGGGAGTTTAAAATTCTGTTCAAAATTACATCAACTTTATTCCAGAGATAGGGCAGATCTGAGCTCAATAAGTCAGCTAGTTGGTAGTATTTACCGAGTTCAGGTCAATGGTTATTATAGAAAATGATTGGTAAGGCATTCAAATCAGCGTAATTTCAGCACTACACTGTGGAAGAAAAAGGTCAAAATAGCCTACTTCAATAAAAATTTAAGCAACAAGCATAAATTCAGTTTTTGTTACTGTACTTTAAAGAAAAGTCTCTAAATTGTTATGATAACAGGATATTCAACTTCACAGTTAGTACCTAGGTGGCTAATTCACAACATTTATAACCAAATCAAATGCAGATTGATTCCCCATGAATAAAACAATTAACCACCAATGCAACCATCAGTCCATTTTAACACTAAGCAGAAACACATTTCCTTCCCATTTCTACCGTCCTTCCATAATACCATTTACATTTTACGACAGTTTCAAATAGTAAATAAATAGTAATAAATTATCATTATTACACTGAGAAACAGTAATTTATTAACCAAGAGAAGCACATGTTAATTCATGAGAATTTCTCAAATGTTGGAGGGATATAGCCACTAGTGTTTACTGAACTTAAACACCGGATGGAATGGGGAGGCATTTCCCCATCCCAGAGGGATCAACACTTGTAACAATGGTCAGCACAAGTATCTGTGTTGGTTCTCTTTAGCTGTGAAGGTCTTATGCTAGGTATGCAGCATTTGCTTAACAGAAATAAATGAGACACTCTCATTGCTTCATATGAATATCGGATATTTGCACATGCTAATCAGTCCTGCATTACGTGCAGACAGGATGCCTCATGGTCCTGAACACATACATCACAAGCAGAAGCAGGTTCCCAGCTCTCCCACAGTTCCCCGGGCAGCTACTCGTTCCCTGACATCGATCGCAGATAAAGCACTGCATCGTCGAGTGCAAACAGCAATCAAAAGATAGCAACTCTCGAAGACATGTGAATAAACAGAGACTTGACAGTGGAGAGAAACTTCCGGATGGAATGTGGAACGAGCAAAAGATCGATTGGTGATGAAGGATAAGTGTAGCAATTTTCTCTTAATGCCTGGAAATTACTTTCTACTATTCATTTTAACATTACTGCAAGCAGGGCTTTCCTCTTTAATTAACTTACCACAATCACCACCACCATCATCATCATCACTGCCATTGCCTGATACAATCTGACCTGATTTAATCTTATGATCTATAGCACCTTATAACACGCAAAACCTCTAGTGGTCATTACTGCATGAAAATGGAGGCAAACTGAAGTCCAGATATCAACATTTTTGTGCTTTGAGTCAGTTCAATAATACTGACAAAGAAAACACAAACAGCCTTTTCACAAATATTTGAGTCACCTGGACCTGTCACCTCCTGTTGGAGAACATTCTAGTAATTAAATGAATTGGTGCAAAGGCAAAAATATCACTACAACCTACACATTACATGATATAATACAATTAAAATTACATAATAGCACAGTTTTAGGCAAAACGTCTTTAAGTAAATTGGTCCTGAAGAGAAATGGTCCTCAGAAACATTGAAAAATGTTCTCTTAATATATTATCATTGACTATGTACTCAGAGAAACCTGGTCAAGAAATACACACAAAACAACAGAATAATTCCCTTTCCTTTGAAGGTTGCATTAGCTTCACAAAGGAACTTTCAAATCCTCATACACTAAAATTCAAACTCTGACTAATGCTCAACACTCTCTCAATTATTGACTTTCATGAAGACAAATGAAAACACAAAGTAACAACTAACCCTCTGCTTGTCTGTGTTGACATAGCGCAAGCCAAAGTAGTCCTTCTCAATAAGATCCAGGGACTGACACACATAGTCAATCAGGTATTGGCCCTTTGTGTCTTTCTGAAAACAACACAGGTCCCGTAATGTAATGTGATGTAATTAATACACTAAGCTACAATAGTAAAGGATCAATATATATAAGACATACCCTTCTGTCATAAAAAGCAGTTTCGAGAGAATCCTCAGCTTCTTCAAATCTGCCACGCTACACAGTGAATATTAAAAGGTACTATATATATTGAAATAAATGCACAGATCCATACAGTGTGAACATGTCTATGCAATCCATGTTTGCATGCCATTCTGCTTAATGTGATATGGTGTTATGTCCCCCACAGCTATTGACTTAATGCGATATATTGCTTAACGCGCCATTCAAGAACTGCAGTGTAGCACTAAATATCGACTTTTTCAGCATTATCCCTCTTTACGCATGGCCAGGTTTACATGGCATATCATAAAACATGTCCATGATGACTTTGACTCAGTATGCAGCCTCATTATAATACAATACTTGTTTAATGATAAATGATAAACATGGGGTAACTCTTGACAGGAATCTCACATGTCAACCCCACATAATAAACCTTCACAGATCTTGTTTTCTATTTCTTAAGGGAAATATATCATATAGATTCTGCTCTTAACAAAGAAATGTCACAAACCACGGCCTGCTCCTTCATCTGCTATCGCCTTAACTATACCAACTCGATCATTGCAGGCATCTAAGATCTTGAAGTCAACAGGCTTCAATGCATCCAAAATATAGCTCACATGGTACTGTGTGTATCCAGGGCTGCATTAAGGCTAGTGCGGGTCCCGGGTGCTGTGATTACCTTCAAAAGGACCCCCCTCTGACGACCACCGGTCCAGAAACGCGCATATTTATAAAATGCAGGGCATTGCAGGCCCCTCAAAACTGCAGGCCTGAGTGCTGCAGCACCATTAGCACCCCCCTTAATTCAGGCAAGATATAAAAACAAACAACAAACAGCTACTCAGTATATCAGTTTCTTAACCTGTTCTTTACAAGATAATTACACTTTATGAACCCATATAAACATTTATGTCTGGAATATAGAATGCAACTATTAAAGCCTACACATGAAATGCAATTCTTTGTTCATGGCATTGTGAAAGGCTATAAGAGAGAACTGTGTAATTGTACAATGCTAATAAAATAGGAGCTGCAGCCACTAAAAGCCCCTTCATTCTGTGAAAAGATATTAAACATAGGCAGCAAAACAGACTACATAGCTACAGGACCATTCAGTCAGTGCAATTGGTCCCAGCTGCAGTTGCATTTCAGACAGCATTTCAGGGCGTTTTCCATGTCCACACCACCTAGTCCTAGGCTCACATACGAACATACTGGAAGAGACTAAGGAACCCTCATAAGTGTACATAAACCCATCTGGAGTGGGAATATAATCTGAGTGCACCGGGTGCATAATCAGAAGGGATGTTGAACAAGCCCTTAAGATGCAGTTTGGTTCTTGTCAACAAAAGAAGAAAGATCAGTAGACCACATAAAAATAAGCTTTGATACACGAGTATCTCATAATTCCTATATTTCTGAAGATCATTCGACTATATTTGCCAATGTAGACAGAAATACATGCATCATATTAGCTGCAAACTGTAATAGCAATGGGATTTCCACCTGTACTGAAAACTGCAATAATTGTTATTGATTCACTAGAACAACTATTTTACAGTCTATCATTAAATATATTAACTATTTCGTCAAAGACAGATCAAGAAACATTTCAAGTTAAAAGGTGCTTTACAAGCAGGCAGATACATCAAAGATACATACATAGATACATACATAGATACATACATAGTTACATGTATACATAGATACATACATACATAGATACACAGATACATACATAGATACATACACAGATACATAGATACATGCATAGATGTAATGTAATTTAATTAGCAACTTCTATTGCGCCGGTGTCTAATGCACAAGGCATCAACCGATGGCACACCAATACCAAGCCGTAATCACGTCAACATCCAAAAGATCAGTTCGTAAGAGACAGAGAGACAGCCTACGGTAGATATATACATACATACATACATACATACATATATACATCAAATTACATGACACATAACTGGAATAATTGAAATTAACTTCTCGATTGAAGAGATAAATAAGAAAAAGACATTCCAAGACCCGTGACCTATATAGAAATCACATCATTTGCATCAAAATGGGTAGATAAGTGGCAGACCAATTCAGAACAACATGAGCATGACTAATTTCATGAAAAATACTGGCGGCGGCCTATAGCCTCGCAGTTGTCAGAGTCATATGGACAGCAACTGCCAAGATGTTTATTTGTGTGTGTCGCTGGCTCATCGATCTAAACGACTGACAATGCATTCAATAGAGCCTAGATGCATACAATAGAGCCTAGATGCATACAATAGAGCCTAGATGCATTCAATAGAGCCTAGGCAATACACACAGAGACACACTAACATAAACAACTCCACAGACCCAGAAAAAAAATAGTACAGTCCATTGTGTCACTGATCATTATGTACGTACCTATCTACCTACACTTACCTACAAACATGCATACATATATAGAAAAATTCGTATGCATATAAGTATATACATATATACACTTATATGCATAAAAAACACTGTACATATGTAAAGTATATACGTACCTACAGACATGCATGTGCAAAACATGCATGCATACATACATAGTATTACATACACGAGTTACAAAACGTTTCTGGTCCTCTCTTTCAAATGACTCTTAAGAGGCCTAAAACACTAAAACAATTATTTTTTATTCTCTTAGGTTTATCAAGATAACAACCATGTCCTCCGCAGGCTCTTTCCAACTCGGTCTGTTAGCAACTATAACCTATGCCCTAGGCCTCACCCCTTCGAACTTACAACAAAGAATAATAAGATCTTCGTTCCACGCATGCTTTTCAAAAACGTCTATTAGATGAAAAACTGCCACTCTCAATAACTCATGTATTCTGTTGCGTTTTGTCGACAGTTTTGTGTTAAATAAACGAATATGAATATGAATATATCAAGTTTTTCTTGTCATTGAGCTCTTGGGGATGCATGTGCCTGGTTGCGTTTCTCAATCTGAGTGAGTTTAATACACAAATATATATATCTATATTATTTCCAACAGACTTGGCCGCCTTCGAGCTGTTAGCTATGGTCGGGAATTTCCCTTGGGCATGCTCTTAGTGCACTATATAATATGTCTTTGTAAACAGAGTGCCTTCTTAAATGATTTAGTAGAAATACTCCTTTTATGCTTCTTTCGAACAACATGTTTGTTGCTCTGCAATATGTGATCAGTACATGTAGGTTGCATTTCAAATCAATCCTACATGTATGGATTGTACTTAACATTATAGTCCTAGGATATACTCAGTCTGTACTCAAAGCCTACATGGAATGCATCTCGCATAATGTTCAATTACCACTATAGGGTGATATTTGACTATGTGTATGTTTTATTTAATTCAAATTCGTTCAGTGCTGCTATCAGTGATCCCGTCCTAAACAAAAAAAGGACCGTAGCGCCGGCTTCAGGCGCCATGTTAATCTAGACATTTTTATCGGTATGGCGTTCCGGTCATCAAAAAAGAACTGGAACACCATTCCGATGCATTCCGGTCCCAACCAATCCCTGATTGCTGTATGCATAACGTTCAATGCTTCAATGCTATCTATTTAGAAGAGTTAAGCCCAGCCTTAGCAAGGGAACAATTTCCAGATGATGGAGCATCTCCAGCCACACAAGCACACAGATACAGAGAAGGGTCATTTGGGGTAGATGCCCCAGCCCATGAGAAGGCATGAGGTCATATTGCTGAAGTGCATATGAATGTGCAACCAGTTTGTCCTGTAACTTGTTTCCTTAGCATATCTGACAATATTTCTATAATTGTCTAATGACTCAAGTATAGGCAAAAGTTAGTTTGTAGTACCATCTAAAATCTGGTTGTATGTGTTAGGCCCTACAATGAACCAGTAATAACAGTAATAATAAGAACTACTAGTAGTAGTAATATCAACCAATAACAACTAATATTACTACTACCAGCAACAATTACAAATGCTAATAGCAATACTAATAACAGGCCTAATACAGTATTAGGCCCCACAAAAAGTACATTTGGGTTGGCCAATTTTCACAAGATTGTTCTAAAGAATTTGAGCACCATATATGAAACCATGGTTAAACAACTCGAGGACAACAAAAGGTGACTTGTGGATGAGAATGGAAAAGGTGTGAAGAAGAAGGTGCATGTGACTGTAAGGAATAATAAGTAAGATTATTTAGAGACAGTTCATTTGAATTGTGTTGAAAAGGTAGTTACAGCTGCCGAGTTTAAATTGAAACACTGAACATGAACTCCAGTTGCTGAATGAAAAGAAATATTGCACTGTGAAAATACTGCAGCAGCAAAAGTCATTAATGCACTTCAAAGTTGTAACAGCTGAGAACTTGTGTGAGAAGGGAAATCTATTATAACCACTCACTCACTTACTTGAGCATAAGCATGTAAGTCAAATAGCAGTTGGCATATTTCGACTTTATTGTAGGCCTATATATGTTAGGCTTCTCTAAACCACAAAAGTGACTGCTTTGTACACCAAAATGCGGTTAGCAATTGGTATAATTGTATTGTATTATACTGTATTGTATTTAAAGATTTATAAAGCGCCTCTCACAGTGCACACCAAGCGGAGGTGCTTAATAATAAAAGATACATTTACTTACTTACTCACTTATTTAGTTCTAAACAATACGTCTTTTCTACCGACCTCGATCTGACTAATCAAAACGTTCACCGTGACAGATGGAGATAAGACAGGTTCATGGAATGCCACGTACGATTATCTAGTCATCCAGTCCCTTTAATCCGTGGCCCTCTAGCAGACGGAGACGCCTCGTGGGATTAAAACTCACCTGGTAGGTAACAGAAAGCGCCGGCGAATCATCCAGAAATTGGACGGAACACGAATAGTGGATGTCCTCGAAAGCCTTGCTCTTCTTGAGCCTAAACTTGTTTTTGAACATTGTTTTGTGATTTATTTAATATTTGTCTCTGCGAACCACTTTAATCCACGACGACAACGTTCATTACGACATTGGACTACATATCCGTGCATAGATTCTGGGTGCTACCATGACGTCATATGAGCGGAATGGGTGTATGACGCTATCATCTACAACGCTGGTGCTTGACTATCTAAAAGACATCATTGCTAAACGCATTTGAAAATGTTAAAATTAAAACACATTTGACAGTGACATCATATTTCAATTAACAAGATTGCTGTTATAGACACTGTGTAAATGAGATGGTGGCGCTAGTAGCTCGAAGATTTATGATTGAGTGCACACACTCGCTTGAGCTGATTTGTGTTGATTCTGTTTGAAATATTTAGTCCGAGCTATAAATAGTTTGCCACCAAATGTTAGGTGCGTGCTGTTTAGCATAACATAACGTGACATAGGCAATGAGGCGATGGAGACCCGTCTCGTTGCCTTGGGCAAGGGAGTTTAATTTTTGTAATCGTTCACGATGTTCGTGACAGCAAGAACCTTAGCAGATAAAAAAATGCTTGCAAACTACTGAAAGTACTCAATCTCTACCACTAGCTCCGGGATTCTGAAACTACGATTTGAAAGTTCCAAAACTTCATTATTCGACAAAATCGACTGTTTACCTTAGTAAAATATCCGTAGTTAAAAACCGGATTATGATAACTCGCTATGTAATACATGTATATATATTAACAACGTTTACACTGATCGTTTGAATGGGTGCCGGATAATTTGGTACTGGAAGTAATGCATTCATCAAAGGTATTGAAATTAGATGAAAGGCAGTGTAGGCTGTCTACTGGCTGACTGGTTTGTGTTTATAGCAAAGGTTGTAGTGAAAATGCAACGTAGGTCCTACCAGATTTAGATGCGGACATCCACTGTAACATCCATTTCCTTGCCTGCATCTGGTTGGCCCTCCTTTTTTCATAATTCCCTATCGAATTCCCTTTTTGTTATGTATTGTTGGCTGTATTGGCGTGCTAGTTTTATTACAACTCCTAATTACACAACTGAATTCTATACAACGTAGAATCCAAATAATCCAGTAAAGAACAGTCCCTTACTTGTACCAAGCACAACATAATATATATATACATTCCAAGCAAGCACTTATTTTCTTGCATAAACATGCATGAACTTGGCAACTGTGCCAAAGTTAAAATAACTGCTCCACTTCTGTCAACAGATCTGGAACTGAGGTGACAAGAACGTAAGTCAAACAGACTGATCATATAATCTCCCTATTGTCCATTAAATATACATTTGTTGGTTGACAGATCTCTCCATGCTTTCCTGTAAAACAAAGCCATTTCTAGCACCTTGGCATTAATTTGCACCACTTCTATGACCAACATGAAACATTTCTTGCTTTCCATATTATTTCTCACCAGCCTAGCCAGCTACCATAGACATTATACCAGAAACAAATCCAGAATATATATATATATACAACCAATAGATTTATTATGGCAGTATATTTTGTAAAATGTCAAAGCAAGAGTTTTACTCATTTATGTACTTCCAAATAATTTATGCAAATGCATATATATATGCTTTTTAAAATGAACATTTGGCACTTGTATGCCTTTGTAGGAAAGAAATATTGGCATCAGGCAACCTATGAATGTAGTGCCAAAACCTGGCGATGCAGTGATCAAATTGCCACTGCACTATCATCACTGTCAAATTTCAAGAAATCGGATACAGACTTGGGAGAAATGCAGGCACACACAGAATCATGTAATGTGATTAGACATATATAGCACCTCTTCAAGGAAACCACTGTGGTCTTCCAAACCTGATAAAACACTGACTTCGTACAGAACAGTCTTAAGATTTTGGTATAACAAAGGCAGGAATGTTTACCTTGCCCTACAAACTAGTAAGCAAGACATTACACAGTGATGGCCAACTATAGGATCATCCTATAAAGTGGAAGTTCATTTGACACATTCATCAGCGCATCTACCAAACTGTTTCTGATCAAGGAACAATGGCAACTATGGTAGAACGGAAACGGATTTGAAGTTGATATCCGTTCTAATTAGTTGTCAGCAGATTTTGAACTGTGGGCTATTCCACCAAGCTGTCCACCTGCTACTGAAAAATACTTGTTGAAGTCAATTCTTAGAAGAAGTTGCGATAGATGGGGACTCGCTTGGTGACTTCTAACACTTGACAGAACTTTGAAGAGCAGGCTTGACTGTCTCTGAAAACCCTGTTGAAACAAAGCAGGTATCTTAAACAGTAAACAGTAAGATTTGGATGAAAAGCCACTGTAAAGCAAAATCAACCAGTTTCTAGACCATCTTCTAGGTTTAACAACGAGCATGTACTAAAATGTATGGGAAACCAATGCAGCTCATCGTTAAAGGGTTGACACCACATTTAACTGATTTCACCATTATTTTTCCTCTTACATTTCACTAAAAATCAGCAGTAAATATGCTCAGCCACAATTATCAGAGAAACTTCTAAATATTTTGCAGCATCAGCTTTGGCAATTTGATACTTGCAAAGTGCAGCCATAGAGATCATTGGAGACCCTGTTAGTCCACCACGACTGAACTAATACCAGGGTAGAAAAACTTTTTTGTTGCACAGCATTTGTAGTCTTATGAAAAATTAACAAAGGCATTGTCAGCAATTAGTTTGATGCTATTGAACATTGTCAGAACCTTGGTGATGTCATCCAGTTGTGACAACTCCTGTGTTGAGAGGATGATGTCAGAGTGCGTCACAAGACCACAGAAGGCATGGCACAGTTCGAGAATTTCCTTAAGGCAGTAAGATATCTACAAGGAAAAAAACAGCTCAGCTCCAAAATATTCCTAAATAATGACAAAGACTAGATAATTCTATAGCCTGGCAATAATAGGAGAGCTGCATTGACAGTGGCACAAACTGCCACTCACCTTACACTGCCTACTTGGTGAGGTATAGGCAGTTTAAGGTCTTACGGGCAGTACTACTGTTACTGATTGATGTGTCGAGTAAAAGCACTGATGCCCATGACTGACAGTTGTAGATCGTAATTTATTTTAACACAGAAGTTTGCCTTCATGTAGCTTTCACTCATATGGTAGTAAAATTTTTAATTGTGACAAGTGATTGTTTATTTGTAACAACTTTCTTCCTGACCTGCTTCATGTGAATGAAACACTGGCTTAAAAGTGACGACAGGAAGTGGTCATGAGCAAGACGAATTGCCTCAAAGTCACGAGTACTCTCAACGTTGTTCAACAGAATGCTAAACTGCGACTCGATCACATCCACCTTTTAGCAAAAACAATTGTCACCCAAAATTATGCAATCACAAATAAAGAAAATTTGGTTGTAATTCTCTGTGAAAGACTAGATCTGGTTTATATGCACCATAATTCCCGTTATTATCCTAGAAACAGTTGTACATCTATGTTCATCATGAAAGTAACTCTGGACTTTATACCCATTTTAGGCGTCAGTTTCTATGTAGTGAGAAGTGTTATAACTTTGATCATATCTAAGAGTATAAGCTTGATGTATAGTTTGTAAAGCTTTACATATAAGGGATTTATAATTACAATTTTCAGTCTTGGAAATCTATGCTCTTGGCCATAAGATACGGTACATCATTTGAAACATGGTATTATAATTTATGGCTAAGTCAGAAAAGCAACAGAGTGGGTTCAGACTTGAAAGCTTTTCAGTAACACCTAAGGTCCTATTCCTGGTTTTGACAAGGCTAATCTATGCAATGCAGTATTTGCATTTAAAAGCTCCAATATATCATAAGCTTTTCTTTCCTAAGGCACAACGCATCCAATACCTGGAGGTAGTACTGGAGATTATCGACAAGAAATGCCATGTGACTGCGTAGCCACCACTTGGTGGAGCCAGCATCTGCACAGTGCATATGTCGCCTCTGCATCTGCAGAGACCAGCAATGCTGAAGCTCCAACTGAATGCGTCGAACGTACAAGAGAAACCGAAACACAGTGTTGTACCTAGAAACGAAATTCAAATTCATAATAAAACCAGAAGGCACTGGGAAGAAGACACTCAAAATCTATTAGAAACACTTCACACACCAAAATCTACGAACATCATCATAGCTTCGTCGCAGACTTTCAAAACAAGGAAGTGTTCCTCAGAAAGCGATTGCAAAAGGTTTTACTTCATGACTTGCCAATAAGATGAAAATGTGTACTGGTCAGGTCTGACCATCTATAGCCCTTCTGAGAACACGTTAAGGGCACGATCATGACATATGTTATAACATCTATTTTATCCTTAAGGAACCTAATCTACAGCATTGTTGTCATAATTTACCAGGTATCAATCAGCAATTACGTCAGAAAGGAACTGGACCGAAAAGGTAATACACGTGGAACTCAACAATCCCAATTCAAAGTAGCAACAGTAAAGTTCAAATTTTGCTGTCTAGAACAAAGAGGCAATATATTAGATTTAGTAACACAAATCCCATATAGAAAGCCAGAACAGAATAAATAAAATAATCACTAACTATAATTAATCCTCCTACCTGTCAAGGACACCTGGTGTGAATAGTATATGTAGAGGCCAGTCAACAGCGTACGTCAAATTCAAACAGTTCCATCCACTGTCCTTTTTCAATATTCTACCCTGACCACCGGCAGATGAATCTGATTCTAAGATATATGAAACAGAAATAAACCTCAGGTTAAAAAATCTGTCATTTCCAGAAAATACCCTACAAAAACTATGCAGTGCACTACTTGGTGTTGCCTTATTTGTCATACTGTAATAAACCACAGGGTTCAACTTACACCTATTGATTGGAATTTTTATAATAGCATGCTATTCAAACCATTTATGCTGTGCTGGTGTGCAAGCACTAAACCCACAAGATACTCAGAACAGAAAGTATATAGTTTAAAATCAGTTTAGTAATGTTTTGCTATCATAAATAGCACCAGTACATCTGATGAAGACTTTCAACAAGAAATTGTTGTTCAGCCAGAACACCAAAACACTGTAATATTACAGCACTGATGTTGCACATGCCAATGCAAGACGCATTGAGTTTAAGATCCTTGTGCTGAAGCATAACTGCCTAGCAAGTTGTGCTCCATCCTGTCTGAGGGAACTATGTGTTTCAGTGTCATAAGTCCCTGGTATCTGTCCTGGTTTTCACTCCATCCTGTACTCTTGCAATGCAACATGGTATTTTAACCATGGTTGGCCCTTCACTCTGGAACTGACTGCTCTGCAACCTTCAAAATGAGCTCACTGATCTATTTTGCCTCTATTTTACCAGTTATTGAAGACCATGGCCTTGTGTCAGATAAAAAAACCCAGAACAGGCCAATCCAGCCTCAGTGAGTATTTCAGACCATTTAGGGTGACTTTGTCACTTCAACATCAGTCACTGTTATATTGATTTTACATTTTCCTGTTATTGTATGAATATTGTGTTGATATTCAGTCAGTAAATGACTTTAGTCGATAAAGGATATGAAAAATTTCAAACTCACTTTAAGAGTTTATTTACTAATTCAAGTCTACTGAGGAATAAATTAATGTTTATTTATGTTTGAAACACAGCTGCACACAGACAATGAAACTTCATGAGCCAAAACAGAAACTAAATGTACACATAACTGTAGAAATGGAGAACACTGCTTAGATAAAAATAATCTGGAATCAAATATTACCTTTGTTTTCAATAGAGAACTTGAAATGCTTAAGAAGGCGTTCATCTTCCAAAAGTAGATTTCTTGCAGCATAACGAAAAGCCAGATTAACATCTAAAATTTACAGAAAACTTTATTGTAATTCTCTTTTCATGAACCATATTATTTAGAAATTTAACAATCATCAGAGATTCACAAGTATTGTAACTTAATCGCCACAAAACAGTTACGTGTACGATATCCACGATATTCAGTTCAATGCTAAGAAATTTTCTCATGATGCTGTCAGCTGTGAAGTTTATAAACAATGTCGGTCAAAATGTCACAGACAGTACCACCATTAATTTCTCAAAGCCACCAGTGCACAACCCTGAAACAGCAACTTGAAACTAAATATATTGTACAACTGTTTCAGGTTGGATAAGTGGAGCCAGATGTTCAAAATATGTCAACGTTATCCAAGGTTTTGTAATGCATCTGCACGATTGACACATATTTTCTTGCTAAGCCATACTTTTGTGTTATCAGTTTCAGGACAAAGAAACTAGTGTACAC
>JACEVL010000383.1:723585-756085 GCA_020284085.1 Aporrectodea caliginosa | reverse complement strand
GTTAAAATGAATATTTATAATTTTTATATAAGGCTTTTTAGGCATCACCTAAACTATGCTGGTAATTTATATTGGGCTGAACACATTAAGATTTGACTGACCTCTTCCAGTGAAGTCTGAACATAGGCAGCTGTTAAATGAGGGTCAGCCAGAAGCTCCTTCTCAACTCGAATGAGAGTTTTGCGGTATGGCTCCAGGATGTCGTCAAGGGCACAGCAGAAGGATCTTAAGTACAGACCCACTGGAAACTCATTGCCTAACAAAGAATCATCCACATCATTACCTATTATTTCACAATAAAAGAATGAACGTACCATCAACCAATTGTCTTTTTGCTACCTGTCTGTTCTCTTTCTTTCTATCAGTCGATATAGCATGTTAATTCTCAGACTACTACATTATTAAATCTAAACATCTACAGAAAAGCACTTATCAATAAACAGCAATCCTCTTTTAATTTTTATGAATAAACTGAAATCTAAGGAACAGAGCCATCATATATATGTATAAATATACATATCATATTTTGGTGCATTACATATAAATTACTTCAAATTTGCTTTAAACTTTACTATATTACTAAATGCGTGGTGCCTCTACGCCAATTTATAAAAGAAACGCATTTTGATCAAAGCGCATGCTCCGAGGTTGCGCATGCGCAATGCTCTTCCGCCTTCGAAAATAGTAATCCTGTGGCGGATTTATCCTTACTAAATACCTCTTGATGGACTGTGGCAATTCTGACTGATGAAAGCTCTAAACTTCATGTGGTAAGTTGCCAAGCGGCATAAACGATTCAGAAGCGTGACTTCTGTTGGATGCATGAATGGCAGATTGGGAACAACCTGCAAGACAATACAAGCACTAAACTGTAACAATTGCACACAATCTGTCAAAAATTTATTTACCATTCATGAGAGGTAAATCGACAATTATTCTTTAAGCAAACAGTCATATTACATCAAACGAATGATAGGTGCTTAACTGTGCTTAACGGAACACTTATTTTTAAATTAATTTACAGAACAGTTACAGCACACAAATGGAGAAAACCAAATGCAGAATAAAAAAATTAATGGCACTACATAATCCAAACTCCTTTGACTACTGCTCACCTTAACCGCCATCGTTTCTTTATCCTGGATAAATATACAACCAGGAAATCCATTTAATGCCAAAAGTAATTCGTGTAACATTGGAGGTCTTGATTCTAAACAAAAGCACAACAAAACTGTTGTTTTGTGATTTTAATATCAAATTTTCGATCGCTAAACTTTGTATTTCCGCCAAAATGTAAACAGCTACCAATACCATGGATATATATCTATTAGAGTAAACGTTGTGCGCTTCACTTACCAGTTGACAGTAATTTGACTTGTTTAAACTAAGTAAAAATAAATGGAATTGAATTTCATTACTTCTTTCTTCTCTTACTAAGATAATTCGTAATCCATTTTTTTATAGCTATCATCAGGCTCAGAATGGTCCGATAACTCGGAATTGAACCGGTATGGTCCAAACCGTCCAATGTCTGGGACAGTCTGGCGCATTGCCGAGTTGTTACTACGCCAAGCTACTCGAATGCGGAGGCTCTTTGGCTATTTATTTACCGTGATTCACCCAGATTTATGAACGCAGCAATCACGATAAATTACGAAAATTAACTTGACAAAAACATTGAAACACGGCGGCCTGGTTCGCAAAAACATTTAATAAAATCGCATGTTGCTACACTTTCCGAAAGCAAGGCTAATACATAAACAAGGCTTCGGCATTATTACTTCAGGAGATATGCATTTCATGCTATTTTGACATAAAACTAATTAAAATGTTTCAGGAACATATTTTGTATCGCATGCAACTGCAACAGGTTTAATAAAATCGCATGTGCACTTATTAGTTGTTTCCTACGTTAGCCTACGTCTGTTCAGATGGACTAAATGGTAGGCGATGTATCGTAGCTGCTATGTCAGTCTCCAGATGCAGCGCATTGTATTAAAGTACAAGGGGAAGGGATGCCAACTCCTCCACAGTGTTGGATAGTTATAGTCGGTGCTTTGCTTTTATGCATCATGCGTGGCCTACCGCGATGGTTTTTAGTGGCGTTTGCATGATTATCCACTCGCTGATTTGGGCCTTATATGTTCACGCAATCTAAATTTATGTGAACCCAGAATTCTTCCTTTATCTTTTACTCTCAATTAGTAAATATCTCAATGGTCGTCTCCATAGTTCAAGGATGGCGAACCTTATCAAAGGTGCGTGCCAAAGAGCCGCTGAAGCATTTTAAAGAAATACCGACGATCGCGCGTGCCACCCGGAATTCTGCAGCGTACGCCTATAGCCTAATTGTTTTTCTCACGTAGATTTTAATAGACAAAGCGTAACAATGGAAGTAGAGAGGAAGAGAGCGAATGGAGGAAAGGGAGGAAGCGAGCGAATGGAGAAAATGGAGGAAGAGAGCGAATGGAGGGTAGGGAGAAAGAGAGCGAATGGATGGTAGTGAGGAAGAGAGCGAATGGAGGGTAGTGAGGAAGAGAGCGAAATGGAGGGTAGGGAAGGAAGAGAGCGAAATGGAGGAAAGGGAGGAAGAGAGCGAAATGGAGGGAAGGGAGGAAGAGAGCGAATTGAAGGAAAGGGGAGGAAGAGAGCGAAATAGGAGGAAGGGAGGAAGAGAGCGAAATGGAGGGTAGGGAGGAAGAGAGCGAATTGGAAGAAAGGGAGGAAGAGAGCGAAATGGAGGAAGGGAGGAAGAGAGCGAAATGGAGGGTAGGAAGGAAGAGAGCGAATTGGAGGAAAGGGAGGAAGAGAGCGAATTGGAGGAAAGAGAGGAAGAGAGCGAAATGGAGGAAAGGGAAGGAAGAGAGCAAAATGGAGGGTAGGGAGGAATAGAGCGAAATGAGGAAAGGGAGGAAGAGAGCGAAATGGAGGGTAGGGAGGAAGAGAGCGAATTGAGGAAAGGGAGGAAGAGAGCGAATTGGAGGAAAGGGAGGAAGAGAGCGAAATGGAGGAAAGGGAGGAAGAGCGAATTGGAGGAAAGGGAGGAAGAGAGCGAATTGGAGGAAAGGGAGGAAGAGAGCGAAATGGAGGAAAGGGAGGAAGAGCGAATTGGAGGAAAGGAGAGAGCGAAAGCGAAAGGGAGGAAGAGCGAAATGGAGGAAAGGGAGGAAGAGCGAATTGGAGGAAAGGGAGGAAGAGCGAATTGGAGGAAAGAAAGGAAGAGCGAAAGGAGGAAAGGGAGGAAGAGCGAAATGGAGGAAAGGGAGGAAGAGAGCGAAATGGAGGAAAGGGAGGAAGAGAGCGAAATGGAGGAAAGGGAGGAAGAGAGCGAAATGGAGGAAAGGAAGGAAAAGAGCGAAATGGAGGAAAGAGAGGAAGAGAGCGAAAGGGATGGAGGAAAGGGAGGAAGAAGAGCGAAATGGAGGAAAGGGAGGAAGAGAGCGAATTGGAGGAAAGGGAGGAAGAGCGAAATGGAGGAAAGGAGGGAAGAGCAGCGAAATGGAGGAAAGGGAGGAAGAGCGAATTGGAGGAAAGGGAGGAAGAGAGCGAAATGGAGGAAAGGGAGGAAGAGCGAAATGGAGGAAAAGGGAGGAAGAGAGCGAATTGGAGGAAAGGGAGGAAGAGCGAATTGAGGAAAGGGAGGAAGAGCGAAATGGAGGAAAGGGAGGATGAGCGAAATGGAGGAAAGGGAGGAAGAGAGCGAAAATGGAGGAAAGGGAGGGAGAGAGCGAAATGGAGGAAAGGGAGGAAGAGCGAAATGGAGGAAAGGGGAGGAAGAGCGAATTGGAGGAAAGGGAGGAAGAGAGAAATGGAGGAAAGGGAGGAAGAGAGCGAATTGGAGGAAAGGGAGGAAGAGAGCGAAGATGGAAAAGAGGAAAGCGAAATGGAGGAAAGAGAGGAAGAGAGCGAATGGAGGAAAGGGAGGAAGAGAGCGAATGGAGGAAAGGGAGGAAGAGAGCGAAATGGAGGAAGGGAGGAAGAGAGCGAATGGAGGAAAGGGAGGAAGAGCGAATGGAGGAAAGGGAGGAAGAGCGAAATGGAGGAGGGGGAAGAAGAGCGAAATGGAGGAAAGGGAGGAAGAGAGCGAAATGGAGGAAAGGGAGGAAGAGCGCGAATTGGAGGAAAGGAAGAGGAAGAGCGAAATGGAGGAAAGGGAGGAAGAGAGCGAAATGGAGGAAAGGGAGGAAGAGCGAAATGGAGGAAAGGGAGGAAGAGAGCGAATTGGAGGAAAGGGAGGAAGAGAGCGAAATGGAGGGAAAGGAGGAAGAGAGCGAATGGAGGAAAGGGAGGAAGAGAGCGAAATGGAGGAAAGGGAGGAAGAGAGCGAAATGGAGGAAAGGGAGGAAGAGAGCGAAATGGAGGAAAGGAGAGGAAGAGAGCGAAATGGAGGAAAGGGAAAAGAGAGCGAAATGGAGGGTAGGGAGGAAGAGCGAAATGGAGGGAAAGGGAGGAAGAGAGCGAATGGAGGAAAGGGAGGAAGAGAGCGAATTGAAGGAAAGGGAGGAAGAGAGCGAAATGGAGGAAAGGGAGGAAGAGAGAAATGGAGGAAAGGGAGGAAGAGAGCGAAATGGAGGAAAGGGAGGAAGAGCGAATGGAGGAAAGGGAGGAAGAGAGCGAAATGGAGGAAAGGGAGGAAGAGCGAAATGGAGGAAAGGGAGGAAGAGAGCGAATTGGAGGAAAGGGAGGAAGAGAGCGAAATGGAGGAAAGGGAGGAAGAGAGCGAATTGGAGGAAAGGGAGGAAGAGAGCGAAATGGAGGAAAGGGAGGAAGAGAGCGAAATGGAGGAAAGGGAGGAAGAGAGCGAAATGGAGGAAAGGGAGGAAGAGAGCGAAATGGAGGAAAGGGAGGAAGAGAGCGAATGGAGGAAAGGGAGGAAGAGAGCGAAATGGAGGAAAGGGAGGAAGAGAGCGAAATGGAGGAAAGGGAGGAAGAGCGAAATGGAGGAAAGGGAGGAAGAGCGAAAATGGAGGAAAGGAGGAAGAGAGCGAAATGGAGGAAAGGGAGGAAGAGAGCGAAATGGAGGAAAGGGAGGAAGAGCGAATTGGAGGAAAGGGAGGAAGAGCGAATTGGAGGAAAGGGAGGAAGAGCGAAATGGAGGAAAGGGAGGAAGAGAGCGAAATGGAGGAAAGGGAGGAAGAGCGAATTGGAGGAAAGGAGGAAGAAGAGCGAAAGGGATGGAGGAAAGGGAGGAAGAGCGAAATGGAGGAAAGGGAGGAAGAGCGAAATGGAGGAAAGGGAGGAAGAGAGCGAAATGGAGGAAAGGGAGGAAGAGCGAAATGGAGGAAAGGGAGGAAGAGAGCGAATTGGAGGAAAGAGAGGAAGAGCGAATTGGAGAAAGGAGGAAGAGCGAATTGGAGGAAAGGGAGGAAGAGCGAATTGGAGGAAAGGGAGGAAGAGAGCGAAATGGAGGAAAGGAGGAAGAGAGCGAAATGGAGGGAAAGGGAGGAAGAGCGAAATTGGAGGAAAGGGAGGAAGAGAGCGAATTGGAGGAAAGGGAGGAAGAGCGAAATGGAGGAAAGGGAGGAAGAGCGAATTGGAGGAAAGGGAGGAAGAGCGAAATGGAGGAAAGGGAGGAAGAGCGAATTGGAGGAAAGGGAGGAAGAGCGAAATGGAGGAAAGGGAGGAGGAAGAGCGAATTGGAGGAAAGGGAGGAAGAGCGAATTGAGGAAAGGGAGGAAGAGCGAATTGGAGGAAAGGGAGGAAGAGCGAAATGGAGGAAAGGGAGGAAGAGCGAAATGGAGGAAAGGGAGGAAGAGCGAAATGGAGGAAAGGGAGGAAGAGCGAATTGGAGGAAAGGGAGGAAGAGCGAATTGGAGGAAAGGGAGGAAGAGCGAAATGGAGGAAAGGGAGGAAGAGCGAATTGGAGGAAAGGGAGGAAGAGCGAATTGGAGGAAAGGGAGGAAGAGCGAAATGGAGGAAAGGGAGGAAGAGCGAATTGGAGGAAAGGGAGGAAGAGCGAAATGGAGGAAAGGGAGGAAGAGCGAAATGGAGGAAAGGGAGGAAGAGCGAATTGGAGGAAAGGGAGGAAGAGCGAATTGGAGGAAAGGAGGAAGAGCGAAATGGAGGAAAGGGAGGAAGAGCGAATTGGAGGAAAGGGAGGAAGAGCGAAATGGAGGAAAGGGAGGAAGAGAGCGAAATGGAGGAAAGGGAGGAAGAGCGAATTGGAGGAAAGGGAGGAAGAGAGCGAAATGGAGGAAAGGGAGGAAGAGAGCGAATTGGAGGAAAGGGAGGAAGAGCGAATTGGAGGAAAGGGAGGAAGAGCGAAATGGAGGAAAGGGAGGAAGAGCGAAAATGGAGGAAAGGGAGGAAGAGCGAATTGGAGGAAAGGGAGGAAGAGCGAATTGGAGGAAAGGGAGGAAGAGCGAATTGGAGGAAAGGGAGGAAGAGCGAATTGGAGGAAAGGGAGGAAGAGCGAAATGGAGGAAAGGGAGGAAGAGAGCGAAATGGAGGAAAGGGAGGAAGAGCGAAATGGAGGAAAGGGAGGAAGAGCGAAATGGAGGAAAGGGAGGAAGAGCGAAATTGGAGGAAAGGGAGGAAGAGCGAATTGGAGGAAAGGGGAGGAAGAGCGAATTGAGGAAAGGAGGAAGAGCGAATTGGAGGAAAGGGAGGAAGAGCGAATTGGAGGAAAGGGAGGAAGAGAGCGAAATGGAGGAAAGGGGAGGAAGAGCGAATTGGAGGAAAGGGAGGAAGAGCGAATTGGAGGAAAGGGAGGAAGAGCGAATTGGAGGAAAGGGAGGAAGAGCGAAATGGAGGAAAGGGAGGAAGAGAGCGAAATGGAGGAAAGGGAGGAAGAGAGCGAAATGGAGGAAAGGGAGGAAGAGCGAATTGGAGGAAAGGGAGGAAGAGCGAAATGGAGGAAAGGGAGGAAGAGCGAAATGGAGGAAAGGGAGGAAGAGAGCGAATTGGAGGAAAGGGAGGAAGAGAGCGAAATGGAGGAAAGGGAGGAAGAGAGCGAAATGGAGGAAAGGGAGGAAGAGAGCGAAATGGAGGAAAGGGAGGAAGAGAGCGAAATGGAGGAAAGGGAGGAAGAGCGAATTGGAGGAAAGGGAGGAAGAGCGAAATGGAGGAAAGGGAGGAAGAGCGAATTGGAGGAAAGGGAGGAAGAGAGCGAAATGGAGGAAAGGGAGGAAGAGCGAATTGAGGAAAGGGAGGAAGAGCGAATTGGAGGAAAGGGAGGAAGAGCGAAATGGAGGAAAGGGAGGAAGAGCGAATTGGAGGAAAGGGAGGAAGAGCGAAATGGAGGAAAGGGAGGAAGAGCGAAATGGAGGAAAGGGAGGAAGAGCGAAATGGAGGAAAGGGAGGAAGAGCGAAATGGAGGAAAGGGAGGAAGAGCGAATTGGAGGAAAGGGAGGAAGAGCGAAATGGAGGAAAGGGAGGAAGAGCGAATTGGAGGAAAGGGAGGAAGAGCGAATTGGAGGAAAGGAGGAGGAAGAGCGAAATGGAGGAAAGGGAGGAAAGAGCGAAATGGAGGAAAGGGAGGAAGAGCGAATTGGAGGAAAGGGAGGAAGAGCGAAATGGAGGAAAGGGAGGAAGAGCGAAATGGAGGAAAGGGAGGAAGAGCGAATTGGAGGAAAGGGAGGAAGAGCGAAATGGAGGAAAGGGAGGAAGAGCGAAATGGAGGAAAGGGAGGAAGAGCGAAATGGAGGAAAGGGAGGAAGAGAGCGAAATGGAGGAAAAGGAGGAAGAGCGAATTGGAGGAAAGGGAGGAAGAGCGAAATGGAGGAAAGGGAGGAAGAGCGAATTGGAGGAAAGGGAGGAAGAGCGAATGGAGGAAAGGGAGGAAGAGCGAAATGGAGGAAAGGGAGGAAGAGCGAAATGGAGGAAAGGGAGGAAGAGCGAAATGGAGGAAAGGGAGGAAGAGAGCGAAATGGAGGAAAGGGAGGAAGAGCGAATTGAGAGGAAAGGGAGGAAGAGCGAATTGGAGGAAAGGGAGGAAGAAGAGCGAATTGAAAGAGCGAAAGGGAGGAAAGGGAGCGAAAGCGAAAGAGGAAAGGGAGGAAGAGAGCGAATTGAGGAAAGGGAGGAAGAGCGAATTGGAGGAAAGGGAGGAAGAGCGAAATGGAGGAAAGGGAGGAAGAGAGCGAAATGGAGGAAAGGAGGAAGAGAGCGAATTGGAGGAAAGGGAGGAAGAGCGAAATGGAGGAAAGGGAGGAAGAGCGAATTGAGGAAAGGGAGGAAGAGCGAATTGGAGGAAAGGGAGGAAGAGCGAAATGGAGGAAAGGGAGGAAGAGCGAAATGGAGGAAAGGGAGGAAGAGCGAATTGGAGGAAAGGGAGGAAGAGCGAATTGGAGGAAAGGGAGGAAGAGCGAATTGGAGGAAAGGGAGGAAGAGAGCGAAATGGAGGAAAGGGAGGAAGAGCGAAATGGAGGAAAGGGAGGAAGAGCGAAATGGAGGAAAGGGAGGAAGAGCGAATTGGAGGAAAGGGAGGAAGAGCGAATTGGAGGAAAGGGAGGAAGAGCGAAATGGAGGAAAGGGAGGAAGAGAGCGAAATGGAGGAAAGGGAGGAAGAGCGAAATTGGAGTGAAAGGGAGGAAGAGCGAAATGGAGGAAAGGGAGGAAGAGCGAAATGGAGGAAAGGGAGGAAGAGCGAAATTGGAGGAAAGGGAGGAAGAGCGAAATGGAGGAAAGGGAGGAAGAGCGAATGGAGGAAAGGGAGGAAGAGCGAATTGGAGGAAAGGGAGGAAGAGCGAAATGGAGGAAAGGGAGGAAGAGCGAATTGGAGGAAAGGGAGGAAGAGAGCGAAATGGAGGAAAGGGAGGAAGAGAGCGAAATGGAGGAAAGGGAGGAAGAGAGCGAAATGGAGGAAAGGGAGGAAGAGCGAATTGGAGGAAAGGGAGGAAGAGAGAAATGGAGGAAAGGGAGGAAGAGCGAAATGGAGGAAAGGGAGGAGGAAGAGCGAAATGGAGGAAAGGGAGGAAGAGAGCGAAATGGAGGAAGAAAGGGAGGAAGAGCGAAATGGAGGAAAGGGAGGAAGAGCGAAATGGAGGAAAGGGAGGAAGAGCGAATTGAGGAAAGGGAGGAAGAGCGAAATGGAGGAAAGGGAGGAAGAGCGAATTGGAGGAAAGGGAGGAAGAAGAGCGAAATGGAGGAAAGGGAGGAAGAGCGAAATGGAGGAAAGGGAGGAAGAGCGAATTGGAGGAAAGGGAGGAAGAGCGAAATGGAGGAAAGGGAGGAAGAGAGCGAAATGGAGGAAAGGGAGGAAGAGCGAATTGGAGGAAAGGGAGGAAGAGCGAATTGGAGGAAAGGGAGGAAGAGCGAAATGGAGGAAAGGGAGGAAGAGCGAATTGGAGGAAAGGGAGGAAGAGAGAAAATGGAGGAAAGGGAGGAAGAGCGAAATGGAGGAAAGGGAGGAAGAGCGAATTGGAGGAAAGGGAGGAAGAGCGAATTGGAGGAAAGGGAGGAAGAGCGAAATGGAGGAAAGGAGGAAGAGCGAAATGGAGGAAAGGGAGGAAGAGCGAAATGGAGGAAAGGGAGGAAGAGCGAATTGAGGAAAGGGAGGAAGAGCGAAATGGAGGAAAGGGAGGAAGAGCGAATTGGAGGAAAGGGAGGAAGAGCGAAATGGAGGAAAGGGAGGAAGAGCGAAATGGAGGAAAGGGAGGAAGAGCGAATTGGAGGAAAGGGAGGAAGAGCGAAATGGAGGAAAGGGAGGAAGAGCGAAATGGAGGAAAGGGAGGAAGAGCGAATTGGAGGAAAGGGAGGAAGAGCGAATTGGAGGAAAGGGAGGAAGAGCGAAATGGAGGAAAGGGAGGAAGAGCGAAATGGAGGAAAGGGAGGAAGAGCGAAATGGAGGAAAGGGAGGAAGAGCGAAATGGAGGAAAGGGAGGAAGAGCGAAATGGAGGAAAGGGAGGAAGAGCGAATTGGAGGAAAGGGAGGAAGAGCGAATGGAGGAAAGGGAGGAAGAGCGAATTGGAGGAAAGGGAGGAAGAGCGAAATGGAGGAAAGGGAGGAAGAGCGAAATGGAGGAAAGGGAGGAAGAGCGAAATGGAGGAAAGGAGGAGGAAGAGCGAATTGGAGGAAAGGGAGGAAGAGCGAATTGGAGGAAAGGGAGGAAGAGCGAGCGAAAGGAGGAAAGGGAGGAAGAGCGAATTGGAGGAAAGGGAGGAAGAGCGAATTGGAGGAAAGGGAGGAAGAGCGAATTGAGGAAAGGGAGGAAGAGCGAAATGGAGGAAAGGGAGGAAGAGCGAAATGGAGGAAAGGGAGGAAGAGCGAATTGAGGAAAGGGAGGAAGAGCGAATTGGAGGAAAGGGAGGAAGAGCGAAATGGAGGAAAGGGAGGAAGAGCGAATTGGAGGAAAGGGAGGAAGAGCGAAATGGAGGAAAGGGAGGAAGAGCGAATTGAGGAAAGGAAAGAGCGAATTGGAAAGAGGAAGAGCGAATTGGAGGAAAGGGAGGAAGAGCGAATTGGAGGAAAGGGAGGAAGAGCGAAATGGAGGAAAGGGAGGAAGAGAGAAATGGAGGAAAGGGAGGAAGAGCGAATTGGAGGAAAGGGAGGAAGAGCGAATTGGAGGAAAGGGAGGAAGAGCGAAATTGGAGGAAAGGGAGGAAGAGCGAAATGGAGGAAAGGGAGGAAGAGCGAAATGGAGGAAAGGGAGGAAGAGCGAAATGGAGGAAAGGGAGGAAGAGCGAATTGGAGGAAAGGAGGAAGAGCGAAATGGAGGAAAGGGAGGAAGAGCGAAATGGAGGAAAGGGAGGAAGAGCGAATTGGAGGAAAGGGAGGAAGAGCGAAATGGAGGAAAGGAGGAGGAAGAGCGAATTGGAGGAAAGGGAGGAAGAGCGAATTGGAGGAAAGGGAGGAAGAGCGAATTGGAGGAAAGGGAGGAAGAGCGAAATGGAGGAAAGGGAGGAAGAGCGAAAATGAGGAAAGGAGGAAGAGAGCGAAATGGAGGAAAAGGGAGGAAGAGAGCGAAATGGAGGAAAGGGAGGAAGAGCGAATTGGAGGAAAGGGAGGAAGAGCGAAATGGAGGAAAGGGAGGAAGAGCGAAATGGAGGAAAGGGAGGAAGAGCGAATTGGAGGAAAGGGAGGAAGAGCGAATTGGAGGAAAGGGAGGAAGAGAGCGAAATGGAGGAAAGGGAGGAAGAGCGAAATGGAGGAAAGGGAGGAAGAGAGCGAAATGGAGGAAAGGGAGGAAGAGAGCGAATTGGAGGAAAGGGAGGAAGAGCGAAATGGAGGAAAGGGAGGAAGAGCGAAATGGAGGAAAGGGAGGAAGAGAGCGAATTGGAGGAAAGGGAGGAAGAGCGAATTGGAGGAAAGGGAGGAAGAGCGAATTGAGGAAAGGGAGGAAGAGCGAAATGGAGGAAAGGGAGGAAGAGCGAAATGGAGGAAAGGGAGGAAGAGCGAAATGGAGGAAAGGGAGGAAGAGAGCGAAATGGAGGAAAGGGAGGAAGAGCGAAATGGAGGAAAGGGAGGAAGAGCGAATTGGAGGAAAGGGAGGAAGAGAGCGAAATGGAGGAAAGGGAGGAAGAGCGAAATGGAGGAAAGGGAGGAAGAGCGAATTGGAGGAAAGGGAGGAAGAGCGAATTGGAGGAAAGGGAGGAAGAGCGAATTGGAGGAAAGGGAGGAAGAGCGAATTGGAGGAAAGGGAGGAAGAGAGCGAAATGGAGGAAAGGGAGGAAGAGCGAAATGGAGGAAAGGGAGGAAGAGCGAATTGGAGGAAAGGGAGGAAGAGCGCGAATTGGAGGAAAGGGAGGAAGAGCGAATTGAGGAAAGGGAGGAAGAGCGAAGGAAAGGGAGCGAATTGAGGAAAGGGAGGAAGAGCGAAATGGAGGAAAGGGAGGAAGAGAGCGAATTGGAGGAAAGGGAGGAAGAGCGAATTGGAGGAAAGGAGGAAGAGAGCGAAATGGAGGAAAGGAGGAAGAGCGAAATGGAGGAAAGGGAGGAAGAGAGCGAAATGGAGGAAAGGGAGGAAGAGCGAATTGGAGGAAAGGGAGGAAGAGCGAATTGGAGGAAAGGGAGGAAGAGCGAAATGGAGGAAAGGGAGGAAGAGCGAAATGGAGGAAAGGGAGGAAGAGCGAATTGGAGGAAAGGGAGGAAGAGCGAATTGAGGAAAGGGAGGAAGAGCGAAATGGAGGAAAGGGAGGAAGAGCGAATTGGAGGAAAGGGAGGAAGAGCGAATTGGAGGAAAGGGAGGAAGAGCGAATTGGAGGAAAGGGAGGAAGAGCGAAATGGAGGAAAGGGAGGAAGAGCGAATTGGAGGAAAGGGAGGAAGAGCGAATTGAGGAAAGGGAGGAAGAGAGCGAATTGGAGGAAAGGGAGGAAGAGCGAATTGGAGGAAAGGGAGGAAGAGCGAAATGGAGGAAAGGGAGGAAGAGCGAATTGGAGGAAAGGGAGGAAGAGCGAATTGGAGGAAAGGGAGGAAGAGCGAATTGGAGGAAAGGGAGGAAGAGCGAAATGGAGGAAAGGGAGGAAGAGAGCGAATTGGAGGAAAGGGAGGAAGAGCGAAATGGAGGAAAGGGAGGAAGAGCGAATTGGAGGAAAGGGAGGAAGAGCGAATTGGAGGAAAGGGAGGAAGAGCGAATTGGAGGAAAGGGAGGAAGAGCGAATTGGAGGAAAGGGAGGAAGAGAGCGAAATGGAGGAAAGGGAGGAAGAGCGAAATGGAGGAAAGGGAGGAAGAGCGAATTGGAGGAAAGGGAGGAAGAGCGAATTGGAGGAAAGGGAGGAAGAGCGAAATGGAGGAAAGGGAGGAAGAGAGCGAAATGGAGGAAAGGAGGGAAGAGAAGAGCGAAATGGAGGAAAGGGAGGAAGAGCGAATTGGAGGAAAGGGAGGAAGAGCGAATTGGAGGAAAGGGAGGAAGAGAGCGAAATGGAGGAAAGGGAGGAAGAGAGCGAATTGGAGGAAAGGGAGGAAGAGCGAATTGGAGGAAAGGGAGGAAGAGAGCGAAATGGAGGAAAGGGAGGAAGAGCGAATTGGAGGAAAGGGAGGAAGAGCGAGCGAATTGGAGGAAAGGGAGAGGAAGAGAGCGAATTGGAGGAAAGGGAGGAAGAGCGAATTGGAGGAAAGGGAGGAAGAGCGAAATGGAGGAAAGGGAGGAAGAGAGAATTGGAGGAAAGGGAGGAAGAGAGCGAATTGAGGAGGAAAGGGAGGGAAGAGCGAAATGGAGGAAAGGGAGGAAGAGAGCGAAATGGAGGAAAGGGAGGAAGAGCGAAATGGAGGAAAGGGAGGAAGAGCGAATTGGAGGAAAGGGAGGAAGAGCGAAATGGAGGAAAGGGAGGAAGAGCGAATTGGAGGAAAGGGAGGAAGAGAGCGAATTGGAGGAAAGGGAGGAAGAGCGAAATGGAGGAAAGGGAGGAAGAGCGAATTGGAGGAAAGGGAGGAAGAGCGAATTGGAGGAAAGGGAGGAAGAGCGAATTGGAGGAAAGGGAGGAAGAGCGAATTGGAGGAAAGGGAGGAAGAGCGAATTGAGGAAAGGGAGGAAGAGCGAAATGGAGGAAAGGAGGAAGAGCGAAATGGAGGAAAGGGAGGAAGAGCGAATTGGAGGAAAGGGAGGAAGAGCGAAATGGAGGAAAGGGAGGAAGAGCGAATTGGAGGAAAGGGAGGAAGAGCGAATTGGAGGAAAGGAGGAAGAGCGAATTGGAGGAAAGGGAGGAAGAGCGAATTGGAGGAAAGGGAGGAAGAGCGAATTGGAGGAAAGGGAGGAAGAGCGAATTGGAGGAAAGGGAGGAAGAGCGAATTGGAGGAAAGGGAGGAAGAGCGAATTGGAGGAAAGGGAGGAAGAGCGAAATGGAGGAAAGGGAGGAAGAGCGAATTGGAGGAAAGGGAGGAAGAGCGAATTGGAGGAAAGGGAGGAAGAGCGAATTGGAGGAAAGGGAGGAAGAGCGAATTGGAGGAAAGGGAGGAAGAGCGAAATTGGAGGAAAGGGAGGAAGAGCGAAATGGAGGAAAGGGAGGAAGAGAGCGAATTGGAGGAAAGGGAGGAAGAGCGAATTGAGGAAAGGGAGGAAGAGCGAATTGGAGGAAAGGGAGGAAGAGCGAATTGGAGGAAAGGGAGGAAGAGCGAATTGGAGGAAAGGGAGGAAGAGCGAAATGGAGGAAAGGGAGGAAGAGCGAAATGGAGGAAAGGGAGGAAGAGCGAATTGGAGGAAAGGGAGGAAGAGCGAAATGGAGGAAAGGGAGGAAGAGCGAATTGGAGGAAAGGGAGGAAGAGCGAATTGGAGGAAAGGGAGGAAGAGCGAATTGGAGGAAAGGGAGGAAGAGCGAATTGAGCGAAAGGGAGGAAAGGGAGGAAGAGCGAAAGAGCGAAATGGAGGAAAGGGAGGAAGAGCGAATTGGAGGAAAGGGAGGAAGAGAGCGAATTGGAGGAAAGGGAGGAAGAGCGAAATGGAGGAAAGGGAGGAAGAGCGAATTGGAGGAAAGGGAGGAAGAGCGAATTGAGAGGAAAGGGAGGAAGAGAGAATTGAGGAAAGGGAAAGGAGGAAGAGCGAATTGAGGAAAGGGAGGAAGAGCGAATTGGAGGAAAGGGAGGAAGAGCGAATTGGAGGAAAGGGAGGAAGAGCGAATTGGAGGAAAGGGAGGAAGAGCGAAAGGAAAGGGAGGAAGAGCGAATTGGAGGAAAGGAGGAAGAGCGAAATGGAGGAAAGGGAGGAAGAGCGAATTGGAGGAAAGGGAGGAAGAGCGAATTGGAGGAAAGGGAGGAAGAGCGAATTGGAGGAAAGGGAGGAAGAGCGAATTGGAGGAAAGGGAGGAAGAGCGAAAATGGAGGAAAGGGAGGAAGAGCGAATTGGAGGAAAGGGAGGAAGAGCGAATTGGAGGAAAGGGAGGAAGAGCGAATTGGAGGAAAGGGAGGAAGAGCGAATTGGAGGAAAGGGAGGAAGAGCGAATTGGAGGAAAGGGAGGAAGAGCGAATTGGAGGAAAGGGAGGAAGAGCGAATTGGAGGAAAGGGAGGAAGAGCGAAATGGAGGAAAGGGAGGAAGAAGAGCGAATTGGAGGAAAGGGAGGAAGAGCGAAAGGGAGGAAAGGGGGAGGAAGAGCGAAATGGAGGAAAGGGAGGAAGAGCGAATTGGAGGAAAGGGAGGAAGAGCGAAGAGCGAAAGGAAAGGGAGGAAGAGAGCGAAATGGAGGAAAGGGAGGAAGAGCGAAATGGAGGAAAGGGAGGAAGAGCGAATTGGAGGAAAGGGAGGAAGAGCGAATTGGAGGAAAGGGAGGAAGAGCGAAATGGAGGAAAGGGAGGAAGAGCGAATTGGAGGAAAGGGAGGAAGAGAGCGAAATGGAGGAAAGGGAGGAAGAGCGAATTGGAGGAAAGGGAGGAAGAGAGCGAATTGGAGGAAAGGGAGGAAGAGCGAATTGGAGGAAAGGGAGGAAGAGCGAAATGGAGGAAAGGGAGGAAGAGCGAATTGGAGGAAAGGGAGGAAGAGAGCGAATTGGAGGAAAGGGAGGAAGAGCGAAATGGAGGAAAGGGAGGAAGAGCGAATTGGAGGAAAGGGAGGAAGAGCGAATTGGAGGAAAGGGAGGAAGAGCGAATTGGAGGAAAGGGAGGAAGAGCGAATTGGAGGAAAGGGAGGAAGAGCGAATTGGAGGAAAGGGAGGAAGAGCGAATTGGAGGAAAGGGAGGAAGAGCGAATTGGAGGAAAGGGAGGAAGAGCGAAATGGAGGAAAGGGAGGAAGAGCGAATTGGAGGAAAGGGAGGAAGAGCGAAATGGAGGAAAGGGAGGAAGAGCGAATTGGAGGAAAGGGAGGAAGAGCGAATTGGAGGAAAGGGAGGAAGAGCGAATTGGAGGAAAGGGAGGAAGAGCGAAATGGAGGAAAGGGAGGAAGAGCGAATTGGAGGAAAGGGAGGAAGAGCGAATTGGAGGAAAGGGAGGAAGAGAGCGAAATGGAGGAAAGGGAGGAAAGGGAAGAGCGAATTGGAGGAAAGGGAGGAAGAGCGAAATTGGAGGAAAGGGAGGAAGAGCGAATTGGAGGAAAGGGAGGAAGAGCGAATTGGAGGAAAGGGAGGAAGAGAGCGAATTGGAGGAAAGGGAGGAAGAGCGAATTGGAGGAAAGGGAGGAAGAGCGAAATTGGAGGAAAGGGAGGAAGAGCGAAATGGAGGAAAGGGAGGAAGAGCGAATTGGAGGAAAGGAGGAAGAGCGAATTGGAGGAAAGGGAGGAAGAGCGAATTGGAGGAAAGGGAGGAAGAGCGAATTGGAGGAAAGGGAGGAAGAGCGAATTGGAGGAAAGGGAGGAAGAGCGAATTGGAGGAAAGGGAGGAAGAGCGAATTGGAGGAAAGGGAGGAAGAGCGAATTGGAGGAAAGGGAGGAAGAGCGAATTGGAGGAAAGGGAGGAAGAGCGAATTGGAGGAAAGGGAGGAAGAGCGAATTGGAGGAAAGGGAGGAAGAGCGAATTGGAGGAAAGGGAGGAAGAGCGAAATGGAGGAAAGGGAGGAAGAGCGAATTGGAGGAAAGGGAGGAAGAGAGCGAATTGGAGGAAAGGGAGGAAGAGCGAAATGGAGGAAAGGGAGGAAGAGCGAATTGGAGGAAAGGGAGGAAGAGAGCGAATTGGAGGAAAGGGAGGAAGAGAGCGAATTGGAGGAAAGGGAGGAAGAGCGAAATGGAGGAAAGGGAGGAAGAGCGAATTGGAGGAAAGGGAGGAAGAGAGCGAATTGGAGGAAAGGGAGGAAGAGCGAATTGGAGGAAAGGGAGGAAGAGCGAAATGGAGGAAAGGGAGGAAGAGCGAATTGGAGGAAAGGGAGGAAGAGCGAATTGGAGGAAAGGGAGGAAGAGCGAATTGGAGGAAAGGGAGGAAGAGCGAATTGAGGAAAGGGAGGAAGAGCGAATTGGAGGAAAGGGAGGAAGAGCGAATTGGAGGAAAGGGAGGAAGAGCGAATTGGAGGAAAGGGAGGAAGAGCGAATTGGAGGAAAGGGAGGAAGAGCGAAATGGAGGAAAGGGAGGAAGAGCGAATTGGAGGAAAGGGAGGAAGAGCGAATTGGAAAAGGAGAGAGCGAATTGGAGGAAAGGGAGGAAGAGCGAATTGAGGAGGAAAGGCGAGGAAGAGCGAATTGGAGGAAAGGGAGGAAGAGCGAATTGGAGGAAAGGGAGGAAGAGCGAATTGGAGGAAAGGGAGGAAGAAGATAATTTTTGGAAAGGAGGAAGAGCGAATTGACTTGTCGAGGAAGAAGCGAATTGGAGTTAAAGGAGGAAGAGCGAAAATGTTAAAGTTCATTCTAAGAAAAATTTTACTTCTACTTGTCGTTCGAAGCAATTGCCAATTTTTTCCTCAGTTATACCTTACTTGTTGCGGAATCTAGACACGGAATTCTCAGTGTCATGCTTTATTTAAGCTTTTATTCCAATCAAAAACAGATTCTACAAACATAGGCCTACAGCTGGAACAGCCCATAATTTGTCACCAATCAAGTTGACAAAATTCCAGCTACCGAAATAATGCACCCGTGTACAAACTGTACATTGGCCTGTGATGCCAACGCTGAAACCAGATTCCTGCCAATGTGGATCGTTTAGACTTTAGGGATAATAAAAAAATTTCTAACAGACATATGTTTGTTCCTTCTCCTAACGATTCTTGCAAACATTTCGCCAGCATGTCTCCAGTGTGGACGTGTTTAATTTCCATTTTGTGAGGTGGCGTTTTTAGAGGAATATTTGTTTTCACGCTCTACATGTAACTTTCTATATAATATACGTTACTTTTCCACGTGATTACACTCGTGAATAAGCGGGTTTCCTGCGCTTGGCTTTGGAGTGGCGCTTTAGAAGTTAGGAGTTTACGATTAGCCTACGAAATGAAGCTTCAACTTCGTGGGTTTTTCGGGTATTAAAACTTCACAATTGTTTCCAGTTTTAACGTTTACAACTAGAAGTCAGCATATCTCGGTTTACCATTTAAATTGGTAGACCAGCAGGATGGCGAATAGGCCTATTTTTAAGGTGCGTGCCAAAATGCCGCTAAAAGATTTTTACAAAATCGCCCAGAGGCGTAACGAAGGGTTTCAGCGCCCGGGGGTAAGAGTTGATGATTGCATCCCTTTTAACATTTTTTGTAACAAAACATGAATTAAAAGACATTAGTTCAAAGCTGGTCTTAGAATGGCGTTGCAATAAGCTCCTTCCTATATAATAGAAAATGTGGATTCCTACAGTGATTTTGTATTTCGAAGTTTGAAATTTTGGGGATGCTCCATATTCCGCGTGCCCAAATAATTTGAGCGCTTGCCACTTTGGGCACTCGTGCCATAGGTTCGCCACCCTTGCCATTGTCGATGGCGTCCACGCAGAATTTAGACAGTCTCAATGTTCTCATTGCACATCTAGGCTACATAATATACATGTATATATAGGCCTATAGGCCTATACGTACGTCGTAGGATATTAGTACGTATCTATAGTATCAAGTTGCGCTTCGTCAGCTTGCCTGCAGAGGGAAAAACGGAAATTGATTACCTGTAATTGATTGATTGGTTGATTGATTGATTGATTGATTGATTGATTGATACTAGTATCCACCAATGTATGTAAAATTAATATAGGCCTGTAAGTCTTGTATGTGAGTGTATGCGTGTGTGATTGTGCTTTTATGCGAGCCATAATTATAGTATATACCGGTACATGTATATTATGTATGTATGTCTGTATATAGCCTATATATATATGTATATAATAATAATAATAATATCTTTTCTTTAATTAAGCGCCTGACAAACGCACTGCGCTGTACATTTACATGTTATGCAATTGAAACAATCTTAACTACTAACAGAACAGACAGCCTGCAATACAATATGTTAATCCATCCATCCATCCATCCGCCTGCCCGCCCGCCCGCCGGTCCGCCCGTCTGCCTATATATTAATGCTCAAGGACACTCAAATTGTTAACCTTAAATTAATGTTCCCTAATGTAATGCTTTACCTAATTCTCTGTGATTACTAAGGCTTAGTAAATATGTATTCACATTGTTGTCAATTTACACTCTAGTTAACTTCTATACATAATTAAGTCTAATTAACGCATTTTGTTATTCTGTCTTCAAATTTGGTTTTCATTGGTCACACTCCATTGTGTACTACTATAACCCCAGGTGGCCCTGAAAATGCTTACTTACTTACTTACTTACTTACTTACTTACCTACTTAGTTAATTAACTATTGTCACTATTAATACCATAATATTTATTATCACGTCTAAAGCCAAGGACACTACACTATATTATAGATACCTTTGTCTAAAGCATAACGTTTTCTTAAAAGAGATTCTGAACTCTTTCGAGCAATGCGTTTTGACGTCATTTCAGTTCGTCTGATTGTTGATGACGTCATCGTCATTTCTTGTGGTAGGTGAGGGTCAGAAGATCGCAGATTTGCGATTTTTTGCTATAATTTGCGAATTTTGGCTGCGTTCTGCTTGATAAATGAGAGATCATGTTTCGTCGGTTGCGTCGCCCTTTCGTGAGGTCCTTTGTGGACACGTCGACGCTCGATACGGACCGTTCTTCTCGTCGAGTTCGACCGATGGAAGACGACTGAAGTCCAGCGCTGCCTTCGGAAGCTCAACTTCACCAGTAAAAAGGTATCACGTGACGCTTATTTCGAGGCGGGTTTTCTGTGAGATGAATCTGACCCTGCTGATGTCAATGAGGTCGAAATGCCGACACCTATTTATGAACATCACCAGTTTTAAGTAAGTAAGTATATTCTTTGTTTACCCAACTTCCTCTCTGCACTTTGGTGTGCATGCATTAGATAAAATATAACATTCTCGTTATATTTATACACGTTCGATATCTACCTGGGGATAATACAGTCATGTGGTCGTGGGCGCAAGTAGCAAGGAAGCATCTTTACTGGGGAAGGAGCCGATGCAACACATGGCCTGGCTTCCCCAGGACAGTAAACCGCAGTAAAGGGCTTATATCGACGGCACTGTGGCACAGTATCTCAAATGTGGGGTTAGGTAAGGGCCCGATAGCGCATTGGATAACACACTGGCTTAGAGAGCGACATGTACCGAGTTCGAGTCTCGTCGGGCGGACATGCTTTGTAGGCTGCTATTAGCGCCGTGTATTGCAGGCTGTCTGTTCTGTTAGTAGTTAAGATTTATGTCTTTTGTCATTTGTGTTCTTGTGAATTGTTTCAATTGCATAACTGTACACTGTAACCGGTTGCGGTTTGTCAACCGGATTGTTTCAATAAAGAATATTATTATCAGGTCCTATTATCTGTAAGATATTGCAAATGGATCAGTCGATCCATTAGCGATTGCAATCGCTTTCGCTACTGCGACCTCGCAACCCCCACCAGGCCGAGGCGGCGAAAAGCTTTCGAGAAGCTGTTGTTGCCTGCATCACATCGTAAAGTGTGGCCATGCGTTACCATCTCCTGTGAAGAGTCGCTGAAAGATCTCGCCTGTCAATAAGCGCTGAAAGATCTTAAGATCTCGCCTGTGAAGAGGCGCCGAAAGATCTTAAGATCTCGCGCTGTGAAGAGGCGCTGAAAGATCTCGCCTGTGAAGAGGCGCTGAAAGATCTTAAGATCGCCTGTGAAGAGGCGCTGAAAGATCTCGCCTGTGAAGAGGCGCTGAAAGATCTCGATCTGCCTGAAGAGGCGCTGAAAGATCGCCTCGCCTGTGAAGAGGCGCTGAAAGATCTCGCCTGTGAAGAGGCGCTGAAAGATCTGTGAAGATGAAAGATCTCGCCTGTGAAGAGGCGCTTAAGATCTCGCCTGTGAAGAGGCGCTGAAAGATCTCTCGCCTGTGAAGAGGCGCTGAAAGATCTTAAGATCTGTGAAGAGGCGCTGAAAGATCTTAAGATCTGTGAAGAGGCGCTGAAAGATCTCGCCTGTGAAGAGGCGCTGAAAGATCTTAAGATCTCGCCTGTGAAGAGGCGCTGAAAGATCTGTGAAAGGGCGCTGAAAGATCTCGCCTGTGAAGAGGCGCTGAAAGATCTCGCCTGTGAAGAGGCGCTGAAAGATCTCGCCTGTGAAGAGCTCGCGCTGAAAGATCTCGCCTGTGAAGAGGCGCTGAAAGATCTTAAGATCTCGCCTGTGAAGGCGCTGAAAGATCTTAAGATCTCGCCTGTGAAGAGGCGCTGAAAGATCTCGCCTGTGAAGAGGCGCTGAAAGATCTCGCCTGTGAAGAGGCCTGATCTTAGAAAGAGGCGCCTGTGAAGAGATCTTAAAGATCTCGCCTGTGAAGAGGCGCTGAAAGATCTAAGATCTCGCCTGTGAAGAGGCGCTGAAAGATCTGAAAGATCTCGCCTGTGAAGAGGCGCTGAAAGATCTCGCCTGTGAAGCCTGCTGAAGAGGCGCTGAAAGATCTCGCCTGTGAAGATCTCGCCTGAAAGATCTTAAAGATCTCGCCTGTGAAGAGGCGCTGAAGATCTTAATCTCGCCTGTGAAGAGGCGCTGAAAGATCTCGCCTGTGAAGAGGCGCTGAAAGATCGCCTGTGAAGAAAGATCTCGCCTGTGAAGAGGCGCTGAAAGATCTCTCGCCTGTGAAGAGGCTGCTGAAAGATCTCGCCTGTGAAGAGGCGCTGAAAGATCTTAAGATCTCGCCTGTGAAGAGGCGCTGAAAGATCTCGCCTGTGAAGAGGCGCTGAAAGATCTTAAGATGTCGCCTGTGAAGAGGCGCTGAAAGATCTTAAGCCTGTGAAGAGGCGCTGAAAGATCTTAAGATCTCGCCTGTGAAGAGGCGCTGAAAGATCTCGCCTGTGAAGAGGCGCTGAAAGATCTTAAGATCTCGCCTGTGAAGAGGCGCTGAAAGATCTCGCCTGTGAAGAGGCGCTGAAAGATCTCGCCTGTGAAGAGGCGCTGAAAGATCTCGCCTGTGAAGAGGCGCTGAAAGATCTTAAGCCTCGCCTGAAGAGGCGCTGAAAGATCTCGCCTGTGAAGAGGCGCTGAAAGATCTCGCCTGTGAAGAGGCGCTGAAAGATCTCGCCTGTGAAGAGGCGCTGAAAGATCTTAAGATCTCGCCTGTGAAGAGGCGCTGAAAGATCTCGCCTGTGAAGAGGCGCTGAAAGATCTTAAGATCTCGCCTGTGAAGAGGCGCTGAAAGATCTTAAGATCTCGCCTGTGAAGAGGCGCTGAAAGATCTTAAGATCTCGCCTGTGTGAAGAGCCTGTGAAGAGGCGCTGAAAGATCTTAAGATCGCCTGTGAAGAGGCGCTGAAAGATCTTAAGATCTCGCCTGTGAAGAGGCGCTGAAAGATCTTAAGATCTCGCCTGTGAAGAGGCGCTGAAAGATCTCGCCTGTGAAGAGGCGCTGAAAGATCTTAAGATCTCGCCTGTGAAGAGGCGCTGAAAAGATCTCGCCTGTGAAGAGGCGCTGAAAGATCTTAAGATCTCGCCTGTGAAGAGGCGCTGAAAGATCTTAAGATCTCGCCTGTGAAGAGGCGCTGAAAGATCTTAAGATCTCGCCTGTGAAGAGGCGCTGAAAGATCTTAAGATCTCGCCTGTGAAAGATCTCGCCTGTGAAGAGGCGCTGAAAGATCTTAAGATCTCGCCTGTGAAGAGGCGCTGAAAGATCTTAAGATCTCGCCTGTGAAGAGGCTCGCCTGTGAAGAGGCGCTGAAAGATCTTAAGATCTCGCCTGTGAAGAGGCGCTGAAGATCTCGCCTGTGAAGAGGCGCTGAAAGATCTTAAGATCTCGCCTGTGAAGAGGCGCTGAAAGATCTCGCCTGTGAAGAGGCGCTGAAAGATCTCGCCTGTGAAGAGGCGCTGAAAGATCTCGCCTGTGAAGAGGCGCTGAAAGATCTTAAGATCTCGCCTGTGAAGAGGCGCTGAAAGATCTCGCCTGTGAAGATCTCGCCTGTGAAGAGGCGCTGAAAGATCTTAAGATCTCGCCTGTGAAGAGGCGCTGAAAGATCTTAAGCCTGTGAAGAAGAGCGCTGAAAGATCTCGCCTGTGAAGAGGCGCTGAAAGATCTTGAAAGATCTCGCCTGTGAAGAGGCGCTGAAAGATCTTAAGATCTCGCCTGTGAAGAGGCGCTGAAAGATCTGTGAAGATCTCGCCTGTGAAAAGATCTCGCCTGTGATCTCGCCTGTGAAGAGCGCTGAAAGATCTTAAGATCTCGCCTGTGAAGAGGCGCTGAAAGATCTCGCCTGTGAAGAGGCGCTGAAAGATCTGCCTGAAGAGGCGCTGAAAGATCTAAGATCTCGCCTGTGAAGAAAGGATCGCTGAAAGGCGCTGAAAGATCTTAAGATGTGAAGTGGCGCTGAAAGATCTTAAGCTGAAAAGAGGCGCTGAAAGATCTCGCCTGTGAAGAGGCGCTGAAAGATCTCGCCTGTGAAGAGGCGCTGAAAGATCTTAAGATCTCGCCTGTGAAGAGGCGCTGAAAGATCTTAAGATCTCGCCTGTGAAGAGGCGCTGAAAGATCTCGCCTGTGAAGAGGCGCTGAAATCTTAAGATCGCCTGAAGAGGCGCTGTGAAAGGCGCTTAAGATCTCGCCTGTGAAGAGGCGCTGAAAGATCTTAAGATCTCGCCTGTGAAGAGGCGCTGAAAGATCTTGTGAAGAGGCGCTGAAAGAAAGAGGCGTGAAGAGGCGCTGAAAGATCTCGCCTGTGAAGAGGCGCTGAAAGATCTTAAGATCTCGCCTGTGAAGAGGCGCTGAAAGATCTTAAGATCTCGCCTGTGAAGATCGCTGAAAGATCTTAAGATCTCGCCTGTGAAGAGGCGCTGAAAGATCTTAAGATCTCGCCTGAAGAGAAAGATCTCGCCTGTGAAGAGGCGCTGAAAATCTTAAGATCTCGCCTGTGAAGAGGCGCTGAAAGATCTTAGATCTCGCCTGTGAAGAGGCGCTGAAAGATCTCGCCTGTGAAGATCGCTGAAAGATCTCGCCTGTGAAGAGGCGCTGAAGAAAGATCTCGCCTGTGAAGAGGCGCTGAAAGATCTTAAGATCTCGCCTGTGAAGAGGCGCTGAAAGATCTTAAGATCTCGCCTGTGAAGAGGCGCTGAAAGATCTTAAGATCTCGCCTGTGAAGAGGCGCTGAAAGATCTCGCCTGTGAAGAGGCGCTGAAAGATCTTAAGATCTCGCCTGTGAAGAGGCGCTGAAAGATCGCTAAGATCTCGCCTGTGAAGAGGCGCTGAAAGATCTTAAGATCTCGCCTGTGAAGAGGCGCTGAAAGATCTTAAGATCTCGCCTGTGAAGAGGCGCTGAAAGATCTTAAGATCTGTGCCTGAAAGATCTTAAGATCTCGCCTGTGAAGAGGCGCTGAAAGATCTTAAGATCTCGCCTGTGAAGAGGCGCTGAAAGATCTTAAGATCTCGCCTGTGAAGAGGCGAAGAGGCGCTGAAAGATCTTAAGATCTCGCCTGTGAAGAGGCGCTGAAAGATCTTAAGATCTCGCCTGTGAAGAGGCGCTGAAAGATCTCGCCTGTGAAGAGGCGCTGAAAGATCTCGCCTGAAGAGGCGCTGAAGAGGCGCTGAAAGATCTTAAGATCTCGCCTGTGAAGAGGCGCTGAAAGATCTTAAGATCTCGCCTGTCTCTTAAGCTCTGTGAAGAGGCGCTGAAAAGAGGCGCTGAAAGATCTCGCCTGTGAAGAGGCGCTGAAAGATCTCGCCTGTGAAGAGGCGCTGAAAGATCTTAAGATCTCGCCTGTGAAGAGGCGCTGAAAGATCTTAAGAAAGATCTCGCCTGTGAAGAGGCGCTGAAAGATCTTAAGATCTCGCCTGTGAAGAGGCGCTGAAAGATCTTAAGATCTCGCCTGTGAAGAGGCGCTGAAAGATCTTAAGATCTCGCCTGTGAAGAGGCGCTGAAAGATCTTAAGATGCCTGTGAAGAGGCTTAAGATCTCGCCTGAAAGATCTCGCCTGTGAAGAGGCGCTGAAAGATCTTAAGATCTCGCCTGTGAAGAGGCGCTGAAAGATCTTAAGATCTCGCCTGTGAAGAGGCAGAAAAAGTTAAGATCTCTCATGCAGTCCTTCAATGAAATCCTGGTCAGAAATGAGAAAGAGAAACAATATGTTCTGTAAATGGTGGAGTACCATTGAAACAAATTCTCAAAAGCACTAAAGGAAACAAATAAATAACTGATAAGTTAACTGACAGTTCTTCCTTTGCTGTTGCCTTATATTTTGTGTTTAAGTGTTGAAATTTGTTTGGATCTTTGAAAATCATAATGTATCACATTGTTTCTAAGTGCAAATTCTTCCGGGACTTTGCGCAAGTTCTAATTCTTTTCCGATTTTCATATAATCTGGCAAATGACAATGTTTCTCAAGGGGGAACACAAATACAACTTGGCCGATATTTTAGACACACCTAATATATATATATATATATATATATATATATATATATATATATATATAAGCCCCTATATTTTCAGTAGTTCTTCATTGTTCGCATGCTTTCAGGTGTATTCTCATTTGACCTCCGACCTTATGGACCAGTTTGTGTACTTAAATTGTGAACTTAAAAGGTCACAGATTATCAGTTGCAATACAATCAGCACCCTGTTTACCTAGCCACCTCCGGGGAGAGTCAATGTTATTTATCTGGATCGGGACTCGGGAAAATAGTCGGGGGCTCATATAGGATTAGGCTATACGGGATGTAAAACCTAACGCTCTACGTTGGGCGTAAAATTTAAAGCTTTTTCCTATAAGAGAGCGAATTCGAATTAATTCGTGGGCGTATACGGTACCGTAGATAATGTTAAATGATCCACTCAGTCATTCAGACATTTATTTGTGCACTCCTCCATCTACCAACTGCTTTCATACCAAGTCATTCCACAGATATTTTACTCATTCGCTCACTCTTAAACTTAATGTATGGAAACCAAACGTATTGTATTGTATTGCATTGTATCTATATAAATTATTTGTAAAGCACCTCTCGCAGTGCTCACTGATTAGAGGTGCCTATGGTAGGGCCTATCGATGCACCAAGATGTCCTTGAACTCATAGAACGCAAATTTTCTTTTAGCCACACGGTAATATAGGCCTAACATTATTATCGGTAGTAGGCCTTTTAATACAAAATGTCTTGCAACAAAAATGTAATTTGATAACGTAGGCCACATTCATGTCAACGAGCATTCCAACAACACCATATTAGGCCTATGACGTCTATATAATAACAACATCATCATAGCGTCACCATGCATTATAGCGTCTATATTACAAGATCATTATAGTCACCATTATAGCGTCTATATTACAACAAGATCCATTATATTTACCATTATAGCGTCTATCGCATTGTTAAACTGTAGGGTTTAATAGTGAGTGTCTAGGCATATTATAGCCAATGTGTCTCCTGATAAAAGGTGTTGACTGGTCTGATTGTTCATTCTCTTACGCCTTGGTTTATATTCACGTGTTTGTCTACATTGTTTCGTTATTTGGTTACAGTTTAACAGTGTAAGTTAAGCCTAGTTCAACTTTTATGAAACCCAACGGATTTTTTTAACGTGACATTTCTTCTGCCCCGCTATAACTATTGTCTTCAGAGTTCAGACGGATCGGAGCTCGATCACTGCCAGCCACGACCTAAACAGTTGGACTTATTTATAGTTGGAGTAAAGTTTTCCGAATGGTTTATTTGATGTTTCCTTTCGTTCTCTCATTACGGGTCTTTAAACGAGCATTTCAAATTTAATTTCGCATAAATCACTGGCCCAGATGAAATCCATTCAGTACACTTATCTTTTGATAGCCTACTTTGCACTTTGTTGAATGCTTCTTATCGCTAACCGCAGAATCGTGCTGGCAATGAAGCGGGAATTTACTAGTTTTCAGCCGTCTGCGGAGGTTTAGGCCAATTAGAGGCAACGAGTTATCAGCCGAATTAAGCAATGCGCTGAAACCCTGCTTCTAAGCGGGGTTTTGCGTAACGCTGGTACGCAGCGTACCACCTGACCCCTCTCATGACCTCTTCACTTATCCAGTCTGAGAGATTATCTGTATGTAGGTATTTAACTGAACGTGTGGTTGAGCGAGTAACAGCAGTTTTTGTTACAACCCTACATGTTTACGATTACATACATGTATAGAAACATAGGAAAAGACGAGCAGAAACCATGGCATGCATACGCAGTGTCGGAGACACGCAAAGATCAAAAAAAACTTAAATGCATCAGGCGTATTAAAATCGTTTGTACGTAGTACCTGACATGCATACAGTCATGTATACGTACATAGCATTTTACATACCCTACATACATAGGCTGCATTGTTACATCATCATCGTCGTCGTCGTCGTCGTCGTCGTCATCACCAGCATAATCAGTTCCTGACGCCAGCCATTGCGTCCAACTCTTCTTTGTATGTCTTTTTCGCTGCTGTCATCTGTCGTTATTAACCCTCCTAGCCAGATAGACGCATTGTTTCATTTGGTCAATTGCTTCTCCTTGGATGCTGATAGTTATATAGGGATCTATGAGCTAAGAGCGAGGCCACACTGTTGCCTCCTCCCAACCAAGGACAATCGCAATTTCATATCTCGTGTATTATTTAAAATATCTACTAAATACATATATTCTCCAGTCTATACCTTATTGATGTACACCTCGTTCGTTGCCCTAACTAACATTGCCACTAGCCTAATTATTCTTCTTTAGTAACTAACTGTTAGAGCACAGATAATAGTTGCTATCTTAACCCATGTAATAACTAACTGTCAGAGCTGAGACAATTTTCCTAGCTGTTACCTGTTACAAGTTGCGACCTGTCAGCTTGATGTTGAGAATAAACGAAATTGATTGATTGATTGATTCTTTCGACAACCATCTGTGGCGCTTCGCTCGCCCGGGGAGGACCTAGGTCCGGACGGGGCTTCACCAGCCAGGCCAGGATCGAACTCAGGGGTCCTATTCCTGTCACTATAGGTAGGAAGGGAGGTAAACGGCGCCGAAGGCTCGTTCCCCATGCGGGTCAAAAGGAAGGCAACCTCTAATTCATCTAGTTCTCGGTCAGGTTCCAGGACGGAGCCAAGGGGGTCCGCGACCCTCGATTGGAGGGTAACCATCGATTGATTTGATAGCTCTGGGTTTCGTGATGGGTCTCCCCTAAATGGTGAATCAGTTATTCTGTTGGTTGTTGTTAGGTATTTGCTATCCAGACCTCCAGGGGCTTCGAACCCGGTGAACGAATCACGGTCCTCACCCTCCTCTTCCTCCTGTACCTTACTCCCTTCAGAAACTATCGCAGGGAATAGTTTATCGAATTTAGTTTGGTAGACTATGGACAGTTTAGGATCAGAATGTATCCATTGAAGACAGCGGTCTAAATCAGATTCCATTGTATTGTGTAACAGTTTGACAATTAACTGCAATTGATTACAGAAATAAAATGAACTAAGAGTTTGAACTGAACTAATTGTGTTTTGTATTCTTTCTTACACTTCGAAAGAATTGATTTAAGTAATTAAGGCAAATATGACAATTATTAGTTCTAAGCCGTGACCTATTGACCTAGTTACATCACTTAATTAAGCTAGACTTAATCTAACCATTAAATCCACAACGTTACTCCTCTAATTTTTACATTTAATTTCTAGGGGCGAGTAGCCAACCAAAGGGACGCTAATTTAACCTTAATTCTCCAAATACCAGGTTATCCTCACTTAATCCCTTCTTTTCTACCAAATTTCTATTCCAATCAAAATGGCCGCCGGACGCTCTTCAGCGTTACCATTAACTACGCTAATTAGGTCGGTCGTTATCTTCGCTAATTTCCTCAACCTAACTATTTCTACTGCACCCGGGGTTCACGTTTAATTAACCAAGGACAAGATGACTATTTTAACGCTTTTTGTCGGCACAAATCGGGGATATACTTATCCTGCGGGCCACACAAATAAATTTCATTTAAGCGCCTTGCTCGACATTTTGTACAACTCCCGCTCTTCTGACGTCACTTCCTTCCGGTCCTCTATGGAACTTTTGTAGCGCTATTCAATTTCGCCACACCGTCAGGCAATTGACCCACCGTCGTCCGTCGGCGGCCGACGTGAATTTTGGCCGGAAACAGTAACTCAACAATATCCCTATTCGAACGCAACCAGAGATAACCATCGTTTTGGTTTTTAGCACAATAATTAAGGACTGTCTGAAGCTGACGAATATGGAAACGTCGAAGGCCTACCAGGAGTGAATTGCAGTTGTCCAGACGCGTCATGATGAAAGAATGGACCCAATAATGACAGAAGCTAAAGTTGCATGTATTTTACACCATATAACACTGGTCTGACGAAGTTCGTAAAAGCAGGTCCTCCTACAGAGAGTGAATTGACGCGGTCGGCCATCGCCAGGTCCTCCTTGCTCAGAAGAACGCCCAGGTCGAGAAAGACGTGCAGTGAAGAACAGTTCGGGAATGATTTCAGAATCGCAGTCTTGTCAATGTAAACTGGTTGGTGAATGATTAGCCTAGTTATTGAGAAACTACTTCGACATCTAACTCTCCCCTCCTATTTCTCTCTCTCCTTCCCTTTTTCTGTCTCTCTATGAGAAAGTTGCTTAGTCCTCCCGTCACTCAGACTACAATAAACTATATAGGCATATCTTTCTTATACGAAAATGTATCGAACTCTCGACGTTTGGCACTCCCTAGACAAACCGGGTCAACCGTCTCAAATAAGTAAGCTTGCATTATATACTTGCACGCGCTAGTTGGCACTCACAATACAGACAGTTTCTGTCTGCTGACTGTTAACAGACAGAGACAGACAGACAGACAGTCTCAACAGACAGACAGACAGACATTCAGTCGGCCAGTCGCTAGTCAGTCGCTCAGTCAATCAGTCAGTCTGTCTGTCTGTCTGACTGTTAACTGTCTGTCTGTCTGTCAGTCAGTCAGTCAGTCAGTCAGTCAGTCAGTCTGTATGTATGCATGTATGCATGTATGCATGTATGCATGTATGCATGTATGTACATGTATGTACATGTATGTATGTCTGTCTCTCCACTATGACATGTGCTTGAATCCGTTCTACAAACGCCTACAGGTCTAACCTGGTCTATGTTTTGTGCGTTTTCTTTGAGTGGTTGAGACCGCGAGCCTCAATACTGGATTAATATGTTGGTTCTTAAAACTACGGGGTTTGTGGTTGTTCATCACTTGACGTTAGACCCGCAGGATGGAAGAGAGGACGGCAGGAGGAGGAGGAGGAGCAGGAGGAGAGGAGAAAGAGGAAGAAGGAGGACGAGGAGGAGGAGGAGGGAGGATGGAGGTGTGTAATCCGCGAAATGTAATGTAAGACTGATAGAGGATCAGAGGAGACGGTGGTTCGTTCTGTTTGCTTGATCTCAAGAGTCGTCGTCGGTTGATGATTGCCAGAGGGCGCCAAAAGCATTATCAACTCAACGACTGGATCCGCAATGGATAAGGCTGATTAGGAGTAGGTGCCCAAAACGACAGTAACCCGTTACTTTTCTGTACCACCCTCCGTCTATCGCACTTTGAGGTCGAACCGGCCTGTATGAGACAGATTCGTTCATACATTCGAAGCATAAATATCACGACTGTGATGGTATTGATGCGCTGGTGTATACAGGGATTGTATACCATGGCGGGCTTCCAAGGAAAAATCGAACTCTGGTCTCCACCAACTTTTTGGATGAAGAATTGGAGACAAGGAAAGTCGTAAATAGGGAATGCATCTTCTAGTGTTGAGATGGCCTCATACAGGTAATGGGAGTTGAGTCTTTGTCCTGTACAAATTCAGTTCACTCTACAGACATATTGGCCGCCATAGGATTCTTGGTATTCATACGTAAGGTAATATAGCCCGGTAAGCTAGCATTCATGGATAAATCGGCATCCATAGTTAGCATTCGTATAGGTATGTCAGCCTTGATAGGTAAGTGGCTTGAGCTCCTCGGTCTTCTTCTTCCTCTGTCGTAGGCATATTATTGGCTTTTATAGGTAACTTGGCATTCATACGTAAGGCAAAATTCACAGTAAGGTAACATTCATAAGCAAGGTAGCATGCACAGATAAATTAGCATTCATAGTTAGCATTCCCAGATAGGTATGTCAGCCACTTTGATAGGTAAGTTAGCATTCTTATAGTTATACCATAGCATTCATGGTTAAGTTATCATGTTATATAGGCAGATTAGCATTCATAAGTAGGCCTAAGCCTAATGCAAGGTAACATTGGTTGCTGAAAGTTGGTAGCAAATTTTCTGAGCAAGACTTTTCGTTTTAAACACAGAATTAAATAACAGAATTCCAGTCACGCTAGTTTCCCAATAATCCTTTCGTAAATTTCACACTTTCTAAACGATTCATCTCTGAGATTTTAACCAACGACGCTGTGATAGAAGACGTCTAGAGTAAACACTGTCTATGTGTCCTATATTCTTAACCGTCCACATCCCTTAATATTGTGTTGAACATGTTTAGAAAATGTCAGAGAACAACATGTGTCACATAGACATAGCAACCGTTCTCTTTAGCATAGACCATATGCGCCGAATTGAGCGTGACGCCATTTGCAGGGTCAAAGGGCGACAGAGGTCAGGCAGAAATGGCAAAGGTTAGGAGGTCAAGTGATTTGCCAGCGGTCGACCAATATGGTCATTTCTGGATATATTACACGTACCCATGTTGAATCTTACGTGTATGAGTGCTTGAATGGATGGATGGATGGATGGATAGATGGATGGATGGATGGATGGATGGATGGATGGATGGATGGATGGATGGATGGATGGACATGGATGGATGGATGGATGGATGGATGGATGGATGGATGGATGGATGGATGGATGGATGGATGGATGGATGGATGGATGATGGATGGATGGATGGATGGATGGATGGATGGATGGATGGATGGATGGATGGATGGATTATGGATGGATGGATGGATGGATTATGGATGGATGGATGGATGGATGGATGGATGGATGGATGGATGGATGGATGGATGGATGGATACATGGATGGATGGATACATGGATGGATGGATGGATATATACACACATACATACATACATACATACATACATACGCATACATACATACATACATACATACATACATACATACATACATACATACATACATACATACATGGTTACATACATACATACATACATACATACATACATACATACATGCATACATGGTTACATACATACATACATACATACATACATACATACATACATACACACATGCATACATAATATCCACATACATTCATGCATACATACATACAGACTTGCATACAGGCATAATATGAATGCACGCGCAAGTGCATAATATAATGCATATTCGTGTATGGGTATATATATATGTACGGATGTTAGAATTGATGGCATCCATCTATTTCTCCATCCATCCCTTCATCCATCCATCCCTACATTCATCTATCCATTCATAAATAATACATGCAGAACAATCGTTCTGCGGGTTGGTAATTCACGGGGAAGAAACTTTTCAACGTCGATGTCAGAGGCCGATTAGCTGGTTCGATTGCGGGTGGGGGAGGGAGACTGGAGGAATCGGCCTGGAACATTAGACCATTAGAACTAATTTAGGAGAACACTCGACTGAGACAGACTGAGGCTTTCGGTGGTCAATCCTTGGCCCTCTATAGCGTTGACTTTCATAGGCCGTGAA